>JXTC01000070.1:836816-966354 GCA_002914845.1 Trema orientale | reverse complement strand
GTATACATCTTATTTGAGATATTTTATATTTTAGTGTGACTTAAAGTCATACATTTGTGACGGACAGTAACAAATAATAGAGAACACGCCTCATGATTCATATTGATATGTTTAGTCACAGAGTTCATATTCCTGCACACATTGTGTATTTTAGTATAACTCAAAGTCATAAATTTGTGATGAGCAGTAATAAATAATAGAGAACTTGTCACTTTATTCTTGCACGGTGTTTTCTCTTTTACTTCCCCTATACATTTTTTTAAATTAAAAAAAATTGAAAAAAGAAGAAAAAATAGAGCTCAAAAGCTCTGACAGGGACTAGTCAAGTCGAGGGCATTTTAGATTTTTTGCTACATAGGGAGTATTAGAAATGTCATTTTAAAAAAGTCAATTTAGCCTAAATTTAAATTACCCAGGTCAATTTCTCCATTTTTTTGGCCTTTTTTGGATGAGTGGTCGAATTTTGGATAATAATTTGCAAATAGCAATTTTTCAAACACTGTTAAAAACAGCGGAATTTTGAAAATATTATTTAAGAAATGATCGTTTTTCATATTTAGTATATCAAAATATATTTATTTATTTTTTAAAAATTAACTTATTTTTTTAAAATTGATTTATCTTTTAAAAAATTGATTTGCCTTTTCAAAAATGGCTTCTTTCAAAATTTCAGGCCCAAAATACCAAAAATTGAAAATATGGGATGTGCAATTTTAATAAGTATTTAGAAAAATATCTTTTTCTTTTTCAAAATTGACATTTTCAATGGACTCGAGGTAACCAGTTGTATTACTTGAGATAACTAAAGTAGTTACTTGAGGTAACTAAAGTAGTTACTTGAGGTAACCTGAGGTAACTTGATTTGTTACTTCAAGTATCTCATCAATTAATAAAAAATAATATTTTTCAGGTTAACTTGATTTGTTACTTCAAGTATCTCATCAATTAATAAAAAATAATATTTTTCTAAATACTTTTAAAAGTGGTGTTTTTCTAATTTAAATTCAGGATTTTTCAAACAATTTTAAAATCCGAGATTTTTCAATTTTTTAAAAAATTACCATAAAATATCAAATTTCCTCTTTCAAAAATTGATTTATAAGAAATAGATAAACTAAAAACGGTCATTTTTCAAAATAAAATTATAAAACTGTCATTTATTAAATAAGTGAAAAAATGATCATTTTTCAAATTGATCTAGAAAAAAAAAACATTTCTTATAAATACCATTTTTTTTTTCCGGAATTGCGCCATAACACCTTGGTCATTGGCGAGTGGTAAACATTTGGTAGTCTCTACCTAAATAAATTATTCAAAAACTAAAAAATTATAATATAAGGGTAAATAGTAAAATGAAAAACAAAAGGCAAATTCTTCTTTTACTTTGCAGTCATTATGAAATTCTTCCATTTTTCGAGGTTCTATTAATAACTTTGGAAATTCCATATAGATTATGACTTGAATTTTTTATTCATGCTGTAATCAATTAGAGTGCACATTTAAATTTTGTAACTTTTTTTAGTCTAAATTTTGTAACTTTTTTTAGTCTTTAGTTTTATGTCTCACTCTATCAGTTGGTATACCTGATATATCAACTATTAACTAATATAAGTGGACATCAAATTACATATATTATATATATGTGTATATATATATATATTTTTTAAAAAAGGTCCCTTTTCAAAAAATAAAAATAAAAATAAAGAAGCAACATTCTTTTTAATGACTTTACCAACAAAAAAGGAAGAAAGAATTGGAGTACAATTTTGAAGATTGAGTTATCCATACATTTTTCTCTTACATTCATTTATGGATTTACTTGGAGAACTTTCTCGCCATAAGTCAGGTAGCTAGAGCATTTATATTTACTAAAGCTATGTTTTGAATAAAAATTTGAAATTTTTGAAGGAGACATTGCATCTTGTAAATAGGTAGTGCTTCTTAATGGTCCTTCCATGAGTATATCCGATTATTATCAACTGTTTTACCTTTTTTAATTAGTGATTCTAATAAAGTTTATAATATAGGGAAGATAAGACAAAAAATCATTGTTACTTGATAAGACATCAGAAGGAAGAGTTTAATTTTGATTGGCAGATTAAAATGACTAGTTTATCTCTTCTAGGCAACAGTATAAGTTAAATCATGGTATTCATTTCAACCTAAGTTCATGAACACACAATCTTTTACTCTGTAATAAGATCATGATTACCAACCCAAGTGTCCTTGAATAATACTATGCAATTTCTATAAACTTTTACTTTTTTTTTTTGGAAATCAAAAGAGAATTTCTATAAACAATTTTACCACAAGAAATTCATTTTTTTCTCATTGATTCAGTTGAGACCCAGTAATCTTATATCTCATTTTTGTCATTACAAATATATATTCTGCAGATGGGGCAAGAGCCTTGCCTCCTCAGCCATTGGTCTATACAGTCTAAGTGAAAGAAATGTCCACATTTTGGAAGTCTTCTTACAGAGTCTCCTCCCCTCAGTTCCTGCAAAAACAGAAGCATTACAGTGTTCGGTAATAATTCTGAACCAACCACTTTCATTTTCCAGAAAATGGGTCATAGGTAACACTATAGGGAATTCCATATATATATATATGTATATGACATATATGTATACGTGTGGGTGTTATTTCTACTACAGTATTCTTTATACTCTCTTTGGTTTTAGCTCTTTTGTGATTTTGTTTATGTTTTTCTCAGACTAAAGGAAATAATAAGATTTTGTATTCACCTGTATGCAAATTGAGCAACAAAAGTCATGTGAAGGTAGCTTTTTAGAGTGATATTTCAGTGAAGGAAGCCTTTGAATGCAAATCTGGGACAACCCTTTGTTTGCAGCAGTGTCATATATGTCTGAAATCTCTCTATAAGTATTTTCCGGTGTACTAACCTGCTCCAAGAGTTTCACGTGATATGAATATATATGTATAAGCAAGATATGTGAAATAGTGTAACTTATTAGTGATTTTTTAAAAGGACTACTTACTTGCCATTGATAGGCTTTTAGCATTGCAGGACTTACAAACTCCATGAAGACCTTTCCATTTACTAAGCTGTGTAATAAGGCAACCTGCAAAACCAAGTTTCTTTTACCATGTTAATGTAATTTTAATGGAAGTGATTCATTAATGTTTTTGCAGATAAATCGAATAACACATCAGTTGATTAGGCAAATACCTTGGAGAAGGGTTCACCATCAGCTGATGAATCAAGCAATTGAACGGCTGCAACTGCCCCTGCCAGGCCTCCTATTATAGCTCCTTTAAGAAATCCAGTCTCAGTCGTTTGGCCTTTTATGGCTCCATGAATCGCCCCCACTATAGCCCCTCCTACAAAACCAAGGACAAACATTAGAAATTTCAGACTCAGAATGTACAAATAAACATGTCAAAAAAATATCAAAATAAAGAATAATTATAGCATTTACTATCTTTTTGAGGGTCCATATTTGATTATTCACTATACAGCTAAATGAATTTTCTTTCCTTTTGTTTTCTCCCTCTGGCTCCATTATTTGTGGAAGCAACATGTACACGAAAGACATTCATTTACCAAGCTTGAGTAACGTCAGGCCAATGAAATGGTTCTAATACAAAACCCTCTAATCAGTCCTAATATGAACTTTTATCCTTAGAAGAAAAACTCGTATGTTCTCATATGGAACTACATTGATAACATTAAGAGTTCAACGTTACTAACATCTGAAATGACATTTTGAACTTTTAGCATTTTTCGAATGGTGAATTTGTACTTGAAACTTGTAACACAATCAAGAAGCTAGGTAGCATAGAGTCAAAACATACCTAATGCAAGAAAGCAGGTGAAAACAGCAAAAAAAATTCTCTTCGCGAGTCTAGACAAAGCTCCAGTACAGCCAATTTCAGCCAAAACCCACTTAGAAAAAAGGTCCTTAGACCTCAATGCTGCCATCTTTACACCAGGAAGCCAACCCTTCATTGAATGAATACTCAAACTTGACATGTTGGAAGTGTGAGAAAGCATGCACTTTCAGAGCCTTTGCCTTGGGAATAAGTGAAGCAAAACAACACACAAGCATTTAAAGGGCAAGGAAAAAACAAAAAAAATGGCATTTAAGAGGCCTCTAGCTGAGGTTCACCAACCCATGCAAATACATGTATTATTTTTATTATTAGACTATAAATAAGGCAATAGTAATTCAGCTTCACAAATAAGACCACATACAAATGTAGCAGACTTGATTACCCATCATAGGGCATTGTTTTTGTTAGAAGATAATGCCATCCTTGGGATAACATTGCATGTCATGTCAACGACAGATCCTTAAGTTACCCACAATCCCACACCTTCCTCTTAAATTTCTTTATGGGGAAGTGATGGAATATGACAACTGTCACTGTTTGGATATGCATCCTATTTGTCCCTTTTGGGGTTTGGGATTTTCTTATTTACTGTTTGGTTATCTTAGTTGAGCCATTCTTGTTGTTAAAGGGTATAAACCTATTTCACTGTGTCTTATATCATAATCGGGTAGCAAAGCTTACTCAACGTCTGCGTTGGTCAAACTGCTAAGGCACATCTAACCAGTTATAATTCTTTATTTTTTTGTACGTCTCACACGTGAATTTCGTTGTGAGCTAGACCTATATGAATGGAGAGTAGTTATTAAGTAATTATAATCGCCACACACAATTGTTATTAGACGCCCTCAAGCTTGCTGGTAGAACTGATATAAGAACCTTCCTTAGTGTACATGATTTGTTTCCCAAGGCAATGCTTTCAAGTTCATCAAATTTTTCCCAAGCCATTTCAAACAATATTTCACTTAATTTGTAAAAGAAATTGAAGAGAAAACTCTGTTCAAAAGGGTTCAAGTAACGGGTCATAAGGGCTCATTTTTTAATTTTTGGCTGGGCATCTAGTCTTAATACCTGTGACATATCATAGAACATTAGGTGAGCCGAACCGAACCAAATTCATCCGACAAGTTCCTGCATCAGCCGCTATATACTCATATAATTCAAGTACACTACCTCTTTCTTGCAATAGAGGGCAAGCTCTTTTGGCTTTGTCAGTACTCGAGCATTAAAATAATATATGTATGTGGGAAATATATATCTATATATATATATCTTTTTTTTAAAAAAAAAAAAAACAGCAAAATCTTTGGCTTGGCAGCACACAAACATAAAAGTGCAATAAGGGCACTAATTGGAGGCCGAAGAGGAGGAGGAAAAACAAAGAGCAAAACCAGGTGCTGGAATGGTGGTTTAGAGCTTGTAGCATCTGTGGGCTGGGAGATAATTAATTGGGAATGGTATTGGCAAGTGGGCCTAATTTAACTCCATTGATGAGTAGGTATAATAGCTTGATATTTTCAGTACACATTTCTTCACGTCTTCCTCACTCATTAGTCATTAGTCATTACCATCTTTTTTCTATGCTAATTACCGGAAAAAAAAATGTATATATATAGATATAATAAATGATATGTTTCTCTTCAATATGAATGTTCTTTTCCCAATACTTAGCCCCACAAAAGATTCGATCGAGATATTTCCAGAAGCAGGCAGGAAAATGCTTCAAGAAATATCTAAATATTTAGCAAGTAGTATGTGCAGACTTGATACTGTTGTGACATGTATCAAACCCGTCTAATTGGATTGTCCTCAATTATAGTACTTTAAGTTGAATTTGGTTATACTTCAATATTAAAAATAAATATTTTGGAACAATTACACTAGATTTAACTTTAAACTTGGAAGAAATAATGTTATTTGTTTTTTCAGATGGTGAAATAATGGGTTTGAAGGAAGGGCTTACAAGTTAGCTACTTCTTTTTATTTATTGAAGAAATAAAGTTACAGTTTTCTTATGTGAAGAGCAAGTTAGCTATCTTTCTGATGTGTCACCAAATTATTTGAAGTTAGCTACTTCTTTTTATTTCTTGAAGAAATAAAGTTACAATTTTCTTATGTGAAGAGCAAGTTAGCTATCTTTCTGATGTGTCACCAAATTATTTGTGTATGAAAGATAATCATAGCATAATACTACCTCGTATCCCATTCTATCTTTCCAAAATTGATTAGTGTAAAAATCCATTAATTAGTTAAAAAAGTGCTGACAACTATAGAAGGGTTAATATTTTTTATTTTTTGCGATAAAAATTAAGTAGGATTCTTCTTTTTTTTTTTTCCGAAAAGAAGTCGGGTTCTATCTTGTCTCCTGAGAGCAAAAAGAATTCTCGTAAACTTTGATTTGTCTGTTAAAAAATAAAAAGTGATATTTGGCTACTTAAACTTTGTAAGCTGCTATTTATGATTTATGAAGATGTCCAACTGCCTTAGGAGGAAAGGAGGAAAGGACACGGATAGAACTAACTTGGGCCAAAATGACTTACGATGCATTTTTCAAAAATAACATTTTTAAGAGTATCGAAAACTCTTTTATCTACTTGACCATAAAAAAATCCTAAATAATAGTTTTTTCATCGTCCAGAAGTCCTTGACACTCTTAAAAATTTTATTTTTAGAAAAATGTATAAAAAAGTCAATTTAGCCCAAGTTAGTACTATCCATGTCATTTTCTCCCACCTTAAACCTTAGGATTTAGAGAGTTTTATACGTCTTTTGAAAGAAAAGGACAAAAATATGAACTTCCAAAATAAGTTAGTTTTGTACGACTTTTTGCTGTCATATTACTAAAAGCTGGGGATGAAAATGCGGTAGTGATTTCATAAATTTTGTAATCGTTTTTATGTCGTTATTAATTAATACAAGTAACAGGAAATCGTAAACGCTGCTCATTCTAATGTTTGGGCCTCTTAATATTGACCTCCTAAAATATGGTTCAAACCCCAAGGATTGCCATTATAGTTCATTTGCCATTATATATATATATAAATATGTATGGGCACCAATCTAGTAGGTATTTTTTTTTTTTTTTTACCTATGCACAAGTATCAATTTGGCCAATAAAAATTTATCATACATATTTTTTTAGGGCGCGTCTACAGTAGGGGCGCCCCTACGTAGGGCCCTGTCTATTCACCGTTGGATGGGAATCTGTATATAAATAGATTCTCCACAGATTCCCGTTATTCCCCACAGATTCCCATCCAACGATAATTAAGGCATGACCCTACGTAGGGACGCCCCTACAGTAGCCATCCCCATTTTTTTATAGTAAAAAATAAGAGAGAGAAATATTATTAATAATGCACGTCTTTTCATTCACCGTATTATAGCCGTTAGATCACCATTGGATGATAATCCAATGGCTAAAAAGAAAATATCTACCCATAAGTTAAAAAAAAAAAAAAAACCTATTGGATTGGCAACCTATATGTGTATTGTATTTTAGACCCAAGTTGATTCCCTTCCCTCTCAAGTTCAAACCACAGCACTACTATTTTCATAGTTTATCTTTTTTTTTTGCTATTATATTCTTTATTTCTTTATTTCCTTTTTTTCTTTTCATTTTGTTGCATATTTTTCTAAATTTATTATATTTCATTATTATATTATATTTTCATAGTTTACGTTTTTTTTTCTTTTTCTTTTTTTGTTATTATATTCTTTAACTTTTTAATTTTTTTTTTCATTTTTTTGCCTACCTTTCTAAATTTATTATATTCTACTATTATATATCTAGAAACTACAAAGGTTTCCCCAGATGCTGGTTTGGTTTTCTTTTAGCAGAATGCTCTGTATGTAAGTAAATTATAGGAAACTAAAACGACATATCAGTATATTATTGGTGATTTTATTTAATAAACCGGATCCTATATGGGTCTCATCTAAAGTATAATTATAATTAGCCAGTAACAGACTAACACTTCATATGGTGATTGGCACTATATGGTACTCCATAGCATTACTCATTTTATTTACGTGTAGCAGAATATCCTGTATATAAGTAAACAAGAGGAAGTCAATTTGGTTTCCTTTTAGCATAATATCATGTATTTAAATAAATCATAGGAAATCACAAAGGTTTCCAAAAAACCAATTTAGTTTTCTTTTAGCAGAATACCCTGTATATAAAAAAATCATAAGAAACCAATTTGGTTTATGCCTAGTACAATGTTCTTTATGTAAGTAAATCACAAGAAACCTTTGTAGTTTTCTGGAAATCAATTTGGTTTCCTTTTAGCAAAATGCCTGTACGTAAGTAAAATCATAGAAATTCACAAAGGTTTTATGGAAACCAATTTGGTGTCCTTTTAGCGAAATTTCATATACGTAAGTAAATCATAGAAAACCACAAAGATTTCCTGAAAATCAGTTTGGTTTCCTTTTAGTAGAATATCTTTTATATAAGTAAATCACAAGAACTGCAAAGATTTCCTAGAAACTAATTTGGTTTCCTTTTAACAGAATACCATATATGTAAGTAATGAAACCACAAATCGCTGATATGCCGCAAATGCACTTTTCTTCATCGCTGATATCAATGTGAATCTTAATTATCTTCAGTACCTTTTCAGGAGCCAATAAATTGTCTTCCTGAAGCTATGTAATATCAATTAGCACACGAGGCCAAATCAATGCAAGTAATTTCGACTATATTTTACACATCAGAGAGAGAGAAAAACTTAAAATTCCTAAGAAAAAGAAAAAATATACAAGAATTCCAAGACACTAAGTCATTCATATGCATTTCTTCATATCCTATAACTTCACCGTTGGCACAACTAAGCTTTTAATACATAGGAAAAAAAAAGTTATAAATAAAAACATTTGAATCCAAATAAAGCCAATTACAAAACAAAATTTCATGCCCAAAAATTCACTTCACGTGGATTATGAAAGCAAAGTTTTTCATCCTGGTCGCATGGTGATGAGAACGTCTGTCCCACAATGCGAGAGAAAAAGACACCTTTTAAATCTCCATAATCTTCAAGTATTCAAAATTGCTCAAACCATCATTAGCCTTTTAGATATGGTTAAATGGTCAAACATGGTGAAGCCCGAGTGCTTTTCAAGGAGAGAATTCAGAATAGGTTAGATATGGATTCGGGTTTCTATTATTTGATCCATGGGTTAAGAAATTGGTATTTTCTACAAAACACCATATAATAATAAGTAAAACTTAGGGCACTGTATTTCTGGAAATAAGTTTAAAAAGTTCATACGCAATGTCATTTGAATAAATTAGCTGTATACAACTTTTTTTTTCTCATTAATTAAATCTACCACTATACCACTTTTTAAAAATGAATTCTTGATGAATTCTTGACGATCTTGACGGATTCTTGACGTCAGCAGCGATATTGACAGATTCTGGATGAATTTTTGATGGATTCTTGACGATCTTGATGGATTCTTAATATTGGCGGCAATCTTGATGGGTTCTTGATGAATTCTTGACGGATTCTTGACAATCTTGAAGGATTCTTGAAGGATTCTTGACAGATACTTAACGTCAGTTGTAATCTTGACATATTATTGATGAATTCTTTACAGATTCTTGACTAATTCCCTCCTAAAAGTAGTAGAATCTAATAGTGGTGATAAATTTAGTTAAACATTTGAAAAAAGTGGTAATTGTCTACTTAATCCCATGTCATTTTCCTATAAAGCCCGCTTCTATTAATGGCCCAAATAACAAGTCGAATCACTGCCAACAGCAACATTTGAAAAACGACATAGTCTTTATTCAAAAGAAAAACGATATTGTCTGCAAATGACGTCATTTCGGGAAACAACAATGAATTTTAAAAGTGACAACAACATAGAATGTCATCATTTTGGGAAGACGATACTAACCATAAAACGACATCAAATAAAAATTAGACATACACTAACAAGATAAACCGACTTCAAAAAAAAAAAAAAAAACCATAAATCTAAATAATAGAATCTATGTAGAAGAGCGACAAAATCTTTGGCTTGGTAGCACACAAAAACAAAAAAGCAAAAGAGCACTAATTGCAAGCCAAAGACGAGACGGAGAACAAGGAGGAAAATTGACATAAATAATAGTAGTTTTGACTAAAATGATTTTTTTTAGTTTCATTTTAGTATTTTGTGATCCTATATGACGAAAGATCACATAATTTGTGACTATTAATTAATATTAAAAAAATTATAATTTTACATACATAAATTGTGTGACCTCACAAATTGTGAATCCCTCGTCATATAATTTGTAACACTACTAGAAATGTTAATTTGAAAAAGATTATTAAAAAAAGGACTGATTAGTTATTTGACTATTTTTTGGCCCAAAACTAAGTATATAACAAGATCAAAAGTTTATAGCTAAATATCCATTTTTTTTTTGTAATAGCTAAATGTCCAACTTACTTAAAAATAAAAATAGAAATATAATATATTTTACTACTAAAGCTTTAAAAAAAATGTCATTTCTAATAAATACTCAAATTTGGAATGGTATCGGCAAGTGGGTCTAATTTAACTCCATTAATGGAGTTGGTGTAATAGCTTGATATTTTCAGTTCACATACTCTTCACGTCTTCCTCACTCATCGGTCAATGCATGATCATCATCTTGATATGAGCTTCCTAAATCACTCGGTCAAAAGTCAACCTGAGTTGTTAATCTGTTGGCGTCCAAAAGGTGATGAACAAGTTGATACAACATTGTAATATACGTCCAGCCAAAAAATACTTTACTATATATTCCCACCACTTTCTTTTTAATGGAGAGTTGAAATTAAAAGGTAGTGTTTTGGGGTTTTCCTAATTTTTGGAATTAATTTAAAATAAAGATTAGTATTTATTGGTGTGACTTTTGTTCCGTGAATCAACGCGTGCTATGTGCCATTGAGCAGTTTTTTCTCAAAAAAAAACAAAACCCAAATTTGAGCTAAGTGTGGTCTGTACAACTTTAGAAAAGGTTATAAATGGATTTTTCACCAACTGATGGAGGATGATATCAGTGTGATACCTACCAAATCTCCTCCATAAAAAGGTAGTCAATGATGTATTCAGTAAAGTATTCGAATGAATAGTAAATAAATACTAAAGAAACCGTAGGAGGAGAAAAGCAGATAGACAAATAGAGTTTGGGGATTTTTAATGGGTTACCTCTTTCATGTAATTATGGAACTATTTATAGTGACTTTGTGGTCCACAAAATACTAGGGTTGATCTGTACCTATCCCTGAAAAGATAAGAGAGAATCTCACCTACTCACTTGTATGGACAAGAGTATGTGATTGGGCCAAATGTCGGCCTCTTTACAGCTTATGTCGTCCTTCTTTTATTTCTTAGTTGGGGCTATGTTGTTGCTCGGTGGTCGGTCACTTCTTCTCATAATCCCTTGTTGATGGGTGCTCACTTGGTCGGCATGTAGTATGAACGTCGACCAGGGGCTTGACTACCCATTTGTGAATTTGGCTCCCTAGGTACTACAACTAGGCGTTTTGCCTTTGGAGCCTTGCTCGGCTCTTCTTTGTTGGCTCAAGCTCTTTTAATTTAAGCCCATTAACAAGACATTACATCAAACCAAGGCCCAATTAGTCTCTAAACTACAGGCTTAACCTTAAAAGCATAGTCCAAATCCAAAAATCCTTTCTCCAGATCAGAAATGATCTTCCAAGGCCCAAGCAAAGAATAAAGGCCAGCCTATTTGCCAAAAGTCAACATGGGTCAACTTGACTTTAGCAAAGCCGAAAAGAAATTGATAAGTATCAAACCCTACTTCCCTCTTCACACTTGCACGGGTCCATTTTCTTTCGTGGCCTAGTTAAAAGGAAGAAAACATACAATGTGAACATCTCATCTTTGCATGAATGCTCATTGTCCAGTTAAAGGCACTATTGTCTTGCCTTAACATTACATAAGACACAAAGTCGTAATAAGGGGAAAAAATGATAATTTGCCAAAGAGAAAAATTAATTGGAATGTCTAGCCATGAGTATTATTTTAATTAAAATAAAAGGTGACAAAATATAAAAATGACAAAAGTCAAGACTCCAAATCTTTCATGAGTCTACATATTTTTTTCTAACAAGAAAATTTCTCTCAAATTTCCTTTATAGAATTTTAAGTCTTTAGAATTCAAATCTCAACTTACATAGACACAAAATTTCAAAGTATATTCGAGTTCTATTTCACAATTCTACAAAAAAAAAAAAAAGAATTGTCATTCAAAATTCTCCAAATTATTCAAGTGAGAATAAAAGAGTTTTAACTCCTAACTAAACTCAAAATTTCAAAGGTATCCACAAAAAATATCTTGAATGAACTGCGTTGACTTGATTCCTCTGAAAGATACATAGACAACTCAGCCACAAAAGCTAATTGCAATCACAAATCTCAAAAAGTCAAAATGAGGTCACTTGCCTCAAAATTCACAAAATCCATTCTCAATGGTAAAGTTTCTAAAATACTAATGAGATCACTTACTACAAATAATACTTTGAACTATGTTGACTTCAATCCTCTAAAGGATACGTAGGCAATTTAGTCTCAAAAGTTAACTGCAGTCACAAATTTCGAATTGAATTGAACTTTCCTAAAATTTTAAGAAAGTCATTCACTTCCAACTCCAAACACAACTCCTAGAATTCCAACAAGGATCATTTACCTAATAATTCACCGACATCTAAAATTCTCCTAAATCTGCGATATGGTCATTTATTGAAATTTCATAAATTCTTAAAAATTACAATAAATTCCTGTACATGGTTATTTATTGAAATTTTCTAATTTTCAATTCAAAACTCTTAGGATTGCAAGTGGCTTGATCTCTTAACAAAGTATGTAAGTAACTCAATTAAATAAGTAGTTGAGCACAACCACAATTCAAAATTCAACCAACTTTCCCTAAATTATATAAGTAAATTGACGTCATTATAATTGAAATCAAAAGGTATTCCTTCGTACTAAATGATTGTAATTAAGAGGTTATTTGAATGGGTCGAACTTAAATTAATAAATTCCCATATCTTAAATTGGCACAATCGAAACTTCTAAATTATTTATTAGTTTATGAAAAAAGAGAGTACAATAATTACAAATTTAAGTAAAAAATGAGCACTAGAAAAAGATATTCTAAATCCAAGGAGTGGTTGGGTTGATTAGAACGTCTGTTGGAATTTGATTACATCAAGTCGAAATAAACAAACTTAAAAGCTCCACAAGTGACGCGCGGGTGACTTCATTTCCGACAATTTTCATAACACCTCCAGTCGCACACTTGCATTCGTTTGGTCATAAACAATGTACTTTAAAACTTGCAAATAAACTGACTCTCAAATCAGAAACAAGAAATAGTCTAGAAGATCAAAATCAAAATTAATGAATAATACAGTCTAAACCCTCTTATGTTGGAGACCCTTTGGGCTACGGGGTATTTCAAAAGATGAGAATTATACAATCAACAAAAGCAAAGGAAAAATAAAGAAAGTAACCCAAAAAAGTACCAGAAAAAATAAATTTATGTAAAATGGGAGCAAGAATGGAGACATTTCTCTTGGATTCATTGTCCCGGGCAATATAGAGATGACTAAAAATAATGATCGATAAAGAAAGTAACAATCCAAATTAACCGGATATAAACATAAAACATGTGATGAAAAATTTGCATTAGGTCTCATATATAAAGAAAAATAAACACTATTATTCGGACTTATTAATTAGGCCATGTCATATAACTAATATTGAAAGTTTTCTAATTTGAGTCCAAATATCATATGGAAGCTAGGAATACACTGAAAGCAGACTTTCCACATATTCAAAAGCAGGGTCAGAGAACCTCACTTTTTTTCCAATTTTCTTAAGCGTGGTTTGGTTGTGGCTGAGGGGGTCAATTGATATCAGCTCTCCAGAATCTAGTGAATCAAACGCTCCTTCTTTAAGATATTTTGCGAAAAGAAATCCATTCTTCCAGACGCCCGCAAAGTAATAATCAGCAGCAGGAGTGGCCAACTTGACTTTCAAAAGTCCTGTCCAAGTGTGTTTTTCAGTACCAGAAGAGCCGTCTCCCTTTACCCAAAAACTATAGCTGTGGGTCTCCACCTCCATCAGGGCAAGGCAGTCTTTCCATTTAGAAAAGCTAAACATTGAGTTGTTCTTAATTGGTGGCCGTATGTCATGACCAAATTTCTCATCACACAAATTGAACGTCAAGATGGTATAATTACCAATATTACCACCACTACTATTATTCTCATAACCCATCAAGTACATGACTCCATTCACAATAATGCCCATCTCCCCTGCTACTTTTCTATCTGGGAGGTCTCTACTCGTTACTTGTCTCCAAGAATCCCTACTTCGGCTGAATACATGGACTCGAGCCATTCTTCTTTCCTCGGCATTGTTTAGTTCCACCCTAACCAATTTATAGTCATTGTGGTCATGGTCGTATCCGAATGACAAGAGATTAGAATCTCTTCTTTGAGATTCTGAGGAGGTGGGCTCTGTAAGATACCTCCAGCCTTTGGTTGCTGGATTCCATAACACCGTGTCCACAATCCAAGTCCGATTTATGATTACCAAGGCCACGCAGACTAAACCATTACAAGATCCCACTATTTCATATTCAAAACTGTGATGAAAAAGAACAATATCTACATCTTCAACCGTTGATTCATCTCGAAGCAACAACATTCTATCCACGTACTTACGGACAGGAAAAGTTGATAAACATTCATTCCCAGACACGATACAAAGTTTGTTGGATTTGGAGCGATCAAGGTGGGTGGTGGTTAGATGAGAATCGGTGGTTATGATAGTATGCCATCGTTTCGAAACGCACTTAAACCTGATAAGAGACTTTACAGGCAATTTCGACATAATTCGTACGATGAGATCTTCCGGTAAGGAATGCGTAGTGCCTTCCTCATGTAGTAGTTCCATTGTTGAGAATCCTAACACAATCACCGTGCGTACGTTGCAGCAATAGAGAAAAGCTGATGATGAAACAATATTCAGACTGATCAAACCATAAAAAAGGCGATTAATTAGAGATTTTGAGTAAATCATATATTAAAATAAACAAACAAACAACCCTAGATCGAGATGCCACTCACATGATTTGGTTGCCAAAATGGTAGAAACACGAGAGACAAGAGAGGGAGTTTAATTTAGAGATCGAAATAAATAGGTCAAGATATCATCATTAGTTTATTTTCCCGAATAATGGACAGAATATATATTATTTTTGGGTATAAATATAGATAAGCAATTGAAAAAGGAAATTAAACACAATTGGGAAGCCAATAACGCTAAGAATTTAAAATCACTCAAACTCTAATTAATCAAAACGAAGAAAGTCCTAATATTAAAATAAATATATCTAATTGTCAAAGTGTGCACTCATTCATCTGTAGTCCCAAATAATCAAATAAAGGCAATTGAGAAAGAAGATCCACTCCTCCCCCTCCAACTTTCTCCATTATTCCACTCATCTCTCTACCAAAAAAAGCCTTAGTGATTAGGGGGCAAAGTTATTTTCGAATAAAGAAAAACAATATTCTCGCTACAAAATAAACTAATTTTCATATGGTCATCTAAATAACTGTAAATCTAAACAAGCAAAATTAAATTGATAAAGACTATAGTTTAAATTTCTAATCCCTGGCACGTATTTAAAATGTCTTAAACTTGGCGCCTTACTGCATTTTTGTTGTACTTCAAATGGAAAAAGAAAAGATCATGTCATATACTTTATAAAAAGGATTGAATGACATGGAAATCGGACCATGGAATCTCAATAATGAAAGGGACTAATTGCCAAAGTTCTTAAAACTTAACAATCTAATTATCAAAAAATAAACTTAGGCACCATCTTGCTAATCTGTGAAAAATATAGGGGAAAACATGCTTGAAATAGTGAAACTCTTAAAAGAATAAAATTAAGACTGAAGACATATATATTATGTGGTGCTACTAAGTATAGAATTAATATTATGGAAATCGAGACTTATTTAAATAAGATTCAATCAAGAACTTCTATTTGCTGGATGGATTACCTTCATTTACACATAAAAGGTAGGCAAACACACCCCCAAATCCAACAAGGAAAAACGATAACTAGGAAAAGAAACCCAAGAAAGGTAGAAAAGAAACTAAAATGGTTATGCCTCCCAATTTTAACTAGATGAAAGTGTTTGAATTGGAGTAGGCCATAAAGGCTATAAAAGGGTAAAGATAGACAAGGATCTCTATGGCTGAAGCATTTCATCAAGAAGTTCACCTACTTTTTCATACTTTTTCTCAGAAATTTCATACTGGCAAACATCATTACCACATAACAGAAAGATGACATTGCTGTTGTTTGGATGAAACAAAGCACGAATACCCTAGTTTCTGAGAAATTCAGCTCGAGATTATAGACAAGAACCCATAATGAAGATTCATTGTCATGACTCTTCAATTCTCACAGTCTGAAAACGAAGTACGTCTCTGCTTCTGCCTTATAAAACTGCGACAGTCGCAACTACCCATTGACTAGTCCAATGCGCACTTGTCCTCGATTAGTCAACTCCAATGTAGCTTCAAAGCACTCGATAGACAAGTTAATGAGACGACATTATCTTGTGACTATATCGTTGAACAAATCAAATGCAACAACGCCTATGATACGAATCCTTTGTAGCTAGTAAAGAACTCCATTGCTTATAGCAATACACAAGTCATGATTTGACAAGTCACAAAGACATTCAATAACGTTCTTGCATTTGGGATAGGAGAAGACCAATTCACTCCATTGTCCAATTTCAGAACAAAAGACTTGTGCAACAAACTCATTAATCTTACACTGAGGAATATAAGAGGTCGAATGTGCATGACCAATAATCACAACTCTATACCGGACATTGGGTGATACATCCAATTTGATTGTTACAACTGGTTGGCTCACAAACAAGTCCATACCCCGATGCACTATGGAGTGAGCTAACCTCAGGGAGCTCAAGCCACTGCTTGGTTAACGGGTTGCATATTTAGTTCTTAATTGCTCCATATTATGGAGGATCTTTCAGTTCAGTTTGTTCCAGACTTGTTGCTAACACCAAGTCATCATATGATGCTAGTGTAACCACATTGCAAGGCATAAATGGTCATCATCATTTACACCTTTTTTGAAACATCGATCATATCTCGCAAACAAGGGCCTAAATGGTCGTGAGGAATAATAACCATGAGAAATTTGCGGGCAAAGATGATCATGAATGTGAGTGAAGTTCCGGATAAATGTAAATTGAGAAATTATAGAAGACCAACGCTTGCAGACGGAGCTACAGTGCACGGCGGATCCACCGTTACGAAGTTGAAGAAATACTTCCAACAATATCTTGTCAGGAACATTGTTTAAGAATTCAGAAACTGCAAAAAAAAATAAAAAATAAAAAAATAATATAAACGAATTAGTTATATAATGCAAACCACAAAAGAATTAGTGATAGATGGAAGATGTTTAGTATTGTTAGATTGTGAAAGGGTAATTCACGTTTCAAATTGACATCAGGAGTAGGGTGGACAGAGATAAAACCTCCAATCTTAGGCTATGTTTGGTAAGAGGGAAGCAGAGTAGGAAAGGGAATATGAAGGAGGGAGAGGAGAGTAGTAATCCTTAAATTGTTTGATAGAAAGGATTTAGAGTAGGAAAAATAGGGAATATTTATTTGTAAAATTACTATATTATCTATTTTATCTTTTTAAAATTAATCGACTTGATGGGTAAATTTATCAATTCATATTTTTTTCTTTTCAATTTTCTCTAATCCTTCCAATTTGGAAAGATAAATTTTTGTGGGCTTGGAGGGAGACCCTCTCCCTCCACTTCTCCTCTCCCTCCTTCTCTCCCTTCTATCAAATACAAGATTGTAACTCTCCATTCATCTCTCTCTCTCTACTCCTCTCCATTCCTCCAAAATCCCCTCTACCAAACAAGATCGTTCATCAAAGCCTGATTCAATCTTATCTTCTGTTCAATATCGCATTCGCACGAATCGACATAAGCAATAGCAGTAGAGAGTGTTTGTCTACCCTTCTTTCCTTTAATACCACAACCAAAAAACATTGATAAGAATTAACCACTCTGTTTCTTAATAATCATAGAATTAATTTGCTCAATCAATACATAGAAGTAGATGATTTATGCACTTTTGCCATAATACTTCATACTATAGTGCTCTAGTAACTCAATAAATTCGAGTTGCTGCCAACGAAGTTTGTTTAAAGTCTATTTAGTAATTGTTGAGGATAAAATTCGTATGACTCATTTTATGGCCTATATGGGGCTTATAAAAGGTATTTGTATTTTTATAGGTCCCCTATTTTCAAAAAAGAGATGATTGTTATTTTTGAATATCTGATAATCATATTTCAAATCAGGCATTATCTGGTAAGTATCCTAATATGACTAGGTTACCCAAAAGATAATTATTAATTATCAAATTAATAGAGTTTCTTATTTATTAAATATCTCTTATTTGCCTATAAATAAGCAGTCTTCTTCATCATTCTGCATCTTCATCTCCTTTTTTTCTAGCCAATTCTCTCTATACACGACCTCTACTGATTTTTCACTCTTTTGTAGGAAATCAGAACTACATTAGGGTTTGATCCCTGCAAAGGTATGTAGGCAGCTCTCAAGAGCACAACCCAAAAATTAACCTAAACTATTTTTGTTAACCTAAACTATTTTTTCTGGATGCAGAATTACAAGTGGTCATGGACCCTCTATAAATTCAATTATAGAATTTGGCATCTACAATTTGGTGCCCACCGTGGGGCTTGATCACTTGTTTTATATTTTTTTAATCAATTGTCTGTCCACATATTATCGGTAATTTTATTCCAATTTTCTGTTAGCAATTTTCAGGTTTAATATATTTAATTTATTTGTCTAATGCAATTTTGCAAAAACGTTCCCCTACGGTGTTCATACACAATTTAGCTGCACAGCATTGCTGCACCAGTATCAAGACGAACTCTCACGTAAATCTCGTATATTCATGTGAAGGAATATTGTTGATTGTTGTGACCTACAGCTTGAAACCCTTTCTTTTTCTATAACCCCGTAAACGTTCAATCAATTTCGTGTTCTTTAACATCTAAAATCATATAAAAGTATCTTGTATTAAAAGATCGACAATAATATGTACTTGAAAATTCTTATATGCTTGCATATGGATGTGTACACGTAGTAGGAACCTTTTTGTTGATTTATTTTTATTTTTTCTTGTTGCACACCCTATTTACTTGGCATATTATATTAAACATATACCTGGTATAATCACTCAATAAATTTATTTTGATCCTTATCTCTACTTTATTTGGGTTATAGTTACCGGATATCAATATTTTTCTTGTTTGTATAATCATGTACAGTTAAAGTTGTTGGAAACCATCACATGGTGCAGCGGAAGATGGTGGGTGTAATAATCAAAATTTTTACACGCATATCAGAGTTATAGAATCAATATGGTTTTGTTGTTTTAATACATTGAATAAAAATTATTACAAAGAAAAGTAAGAACAAACTTTTCTTGTAGTTTTCTTCATTTCCTGATGATGAGGTTGTATCTCTTTCTTGGCTATGATACCACGATCTTCCTCACCAAGCCTCGACACCAATGAACTGGAGAGTGGGCTCCTAATAGTCACAATCTTATTGTTTTTGTCACACATCCTTTTTTTTGAAAATTCTTGCTATATGTCTCAACACATGAGATAGCAAGAAGATGAAAAACTAGAGAAAAATTGAGACCAATTCTACAAGTTAAAATTTTTTCTCTCTGCTCAAAATTATTATTATTATTATTATTATTTTTTTTTTTTACGTTCAAGACTTACAAAATTAAGTCTCTCATTTTGTTTTTAACGTGTAATGCTCAATCAAAAAATTTCCTTCTTTTCCTTATCATTTACACGCATGAAACTCTTTTCCTAATTGATAAATTGGTACATTAATATAATATTAATGCCATATCACTTTAAATAGGAAAAACAATTTTATCCTATTAAAGAAATTATTAATGTACGACAAAAAAGAGTGAGAGAACTTTTCTCTGTCTTTTTAATGTGTAGAATAGTTTCCAATTAGATTTTAAACAATTTAAAATCATGTAAATGACAACATATTCCACTCAAATAGGAAATTAAAATTTCTTCCACCCAGGAAAGGATTTACATGCTCAATGCTCTAATTTTAATGTGTAAATTAGTTTCCTATTAATGTGAAATACCTCTCTATCTATCTATTTAATTATATAATTAATTCCATATATTTTTAATTTGGAAACAAAATAAAACAATTTAAATACACCCTCTTACACGTTTGAAGGAAAAAAATTCCTTAATTACTTTTCCATGGTAACGTGTAAACTTGTCTTGCACAAGTTAATGTTCAAAAAAAAATTTCTTATTTTGTTTTATCCAAACAATTCAAATAATCAAATTATAAAATAATGGAATTAATATATTTGGTAAATCATAATTTCCCAAATAAAATTAAACATAAAATAATCTCATTATTTTTATGCTTGTATGTGTGTAACACAGAGAAAATATCTCTGTGTTACACGCCTACTACAGTGTAGTTATGCACACTGTTTGTTACATTTTTAAATAATCTTATTATTTAAAATAGCAATAAAATTAAATAGACAAAAATAATAATATTTATTATTTATTTTAATGTGACACATAAAATAATTAAATGTGTAACATTAACTTTGGTGTGACATAATTAATTAGAATTCAATAATTCTAAATTAATTATTAATACAAGAAAGTGACTATGTAATATGTTCAATTCAGTGCTAATAGAAGTGGTTCGGGAACCTTAGACTTGTAATTTCAAGCTCCAATAAATTTGATAATTAATTAAACTCTTTAACTAAGTTATCGAATTTATTAGTTCCAGTGTTATTCCACTAAAAAACTGGAACTGCACTCTTAAAAGTTACAGTATATATTACTCAAAGCAATCATAATGTTTGTCCATTTGATCATTACATACAGGATAATCCTCCATAAATAATTCATAAATAGAGTTTGGCTTGTCATCCGTTATCCTCTCTATTTACTTCTTTATCCTTGAGTTCTCATAATTTTCTAATGAACAACAAATTCATGATCAAATCACAAATTGAGCGCTCTATCGTTCAAGTACCAAATCATTACTCAAGGGAATCATTTTTCTATCTTCCGTTTGGAAGGAATGGATTCCATATTGTTAATTAATATTCCCAGCTATCTATAGTCTCATGTCTCCAACATATAAGGATTTGGTCCGGTATAAATTGAGANACTTTAATAATTAATTACGGACTAATTTTAGATTATATCCCTCAAACTTAATCCTCTTGTATGTATAACTTTTATACATACTAAGTTTAAGGTTACATTTATAATCACGGAATTTTCATGATATTTATATATATTATCATAAATAATATATACAAGCAAATAAAACAAAATCAAGTATATTTATTTATTAGCAAATCATTGTTTACATTTTGCTCTTAGGGCAAAAACACCAACAAAAGCTTTAATTGATTTGTTTTAATGTACGATGACCTAATTGTTAATTATTATAAGTATTAGTAATATTGTTAAATTCATGTGTTAAATGTGCATAAGTTTGTGCGATTGGGAAGTCATGTTTGTATGTTTTATTAATTTATAACTATTTTCCTTATTAAATAGTTATTCACGTATTTATTTCATTCATATATATTTTTAGTATCTTATTTGATTAGAAATCCGTGTATTTATTAGTGTATTAGAATTTGTTTTTCTTAATATATATTATATGTATATAAATATGTATACGTGACTTGCTTTAGTACTAATATGTTTTCTATGAAAACTCATATAAAAGTGATTTTAAAAAGAAAGTTTATATCCCCAGAAAAAGGAAACAAATGTTTGAAACTTAATATGTCTTTTATGATTTTGTACTCATCTAGATTCTTCTTTTAAATAAAAATTGTTCTTATAAGTTGTGTATAAACATTTATTTGATAATGTCTTAGCGTACACGTATGTTAATATCCGTATGTTAATAATGTCGTAGTGTGATTATTGTCAATATTGTGAGTAATCTAATTAATAAATTATTTTTAATTCAGTTCTATTCTTTTTTATATCTATATCTAGTATAGGTTCTAATTAATTTCCTTTAATCAGATAAAAAAAGGTTTTTTTATTGAGGAAATGATAGGATTTTAGGAACTTGTTATCGCAAGTACCGTTTTCACACTTTAGGAATATTTTTCATATAAATTTGTTCTTATATAATTGTGATTTTGAAATTAAATCTCCTTATTAAGTAATTTAGGTTTATTGTTAATCTTACGTAATTATTACATTTAGGACTCTTTGTT
Organism: Trema orientale; assembly: GCA_002914845.1. NCBI lineage: Eukaryota > Viridiplantae > Streptophyta > Magnoliopsida > Rosales > Cannabaceae > Trema > Trema orientale. The sequence goes on along the minus strand of JXTC01000070.1, from coordinate 944,044 downwards.
GTTTTGGTTGCATTTTCCTTCTTAAATTTCCTCTCGTGTTTGCTATTTAGGCTTAAACATTCTTCATTGTGTTATGACATTAATTATCTTTACCTATGATTATGGAGCTTTATAATTTATGTCATATGTTCTTTGTCCATGTAGCATAGAATCTTGAAAGAAAACAGTGAACAGGAAAATTGCACTATAGTTACGAGGAATAAAAGTACAAGATCTTGTATATCTAATACTATTCTTTACTCCTCTAGTCCGAGTAAACTCGTACTAAGGAGTGGGGGACTAGCAGTGTGACAATGAAAGAATAAAGAAAGATAACAAGATTTCTAAATTTTTTGAAAAATTACAACAAAAGTTGTTCATGTTGCAGGAAGCATCTCTAGTTTCAATTAGATATCAACTTCCTAGAGTTTAGTCATAACTCTCAAGGAGATAAGTACTCTAATGATAATAGTTATTTGATCAAATAAATTTGGGTTGCATGTTACAATTGTTTGATTCAAGGGTCTACATTATGTGCTTAAAATAACTAGTTTGATGGATCAACATGATTGATATATTGGATTAGTTTGCTTTGATTAAATTGTTTTGTTTGAATTATTTGGGTGTGGTAAAATATTTAATTCTATTTTAATTATCTTGATTGATTCGACTGATTAGTTGGAGCGTTTGAAATTATTTGGAGTATAAAATCTTTTGGTTGGATTGTTTTGTTTTGTGCTTGATTTGGATTATTTTGTTTGCATGGTTTGTTGGCTTACAATATTTGACTCAATTTTTCTTAGTATCCCGATTGATTAATTTGAATAAATGATTGGTTGAATTGTTTGAAATTGTTTGGAGTGTGAAACCTTTTGATTGGATTGTTCTATTTTGTATTTTACTTGATTTGTTTGGCTAGATTGACTTTGTTTGGTGTTTGATTGGCTTTAATTATTTGGATTATTTGGCTTGAATTGATTTTTAATTGGAACGATTTCCTTTGTGTTTGCTTATTTGGATTTGATTGTCTGAAATGTGATGATTGATTAAATTGAATTGATTGATATTTAATTGGCTTTGGATTGATTGGAATGATCTGTTTAGTGTTGATTAACTTGAATTGAGTGAATTGTTTGGTTAGATTGACTTTATTTGGTGTTTGATCAGCGCCTTGAATTATGTAGACTATTTAGCTTGAACTGACTTTTTGATTGGAATGATTTACTTTATGACAACTTGTTTGGATTTATTAATTTGGATTGTCTAGAATGATTGATTTTATTGGTAGTTGAATTGATTATTTGTGCATGGTTGATTTGAGGATGAGTGTAATTGAATTGGATAGTTTGATTTGAATTGTTTGATGAGTTTAAATTCATTGAATTATTTAAAAGATTACCTAGATTGTTTCACTGATTTGAATTGCTCGAGTAATTGATATGTTTGATTTTATTGATATCAATATATTTAATGTCCTCGTATATTTTTATTTTGTTGTTTATTCCTAGATAAATCTTTATATCAAAGTATAGATGAAGAGTAACAGGTATGGCTTTATTCTTACACCTTAAAAGATTTTTATACAATGAAAGTTTCATCTCCATTCAATTATTGCTCATGAATTTATTACATATAATCCATTTACCTGTTTGATTTATGAGAATAAGTCAGTTAATTATAAACATGAATTATGTATGCATTTTATGTGCTTGAAAATCAATACTTGAGCCTATGATTTAAAGCCCCCTCACTAAGCCTAGTAGGGTGTAGTCTTCCTTATGGGTGGATTAGTTTATTCTGATGTAGAATTCCGGACACTTGGTCCATTCGCGAGCCGATCCTCTCGAACATACGTGTCCTGAGAGCCATACGCCCCCTCACTATATTTGTGGCAGGGTGCAAATTCCTTACTAGTGAGTTAGCTAATGCCGACGAAGAATACCGGACGCTTGACTCTTCTAGTGAGCCGATCCTTTCGGGCATACGTACCCTAGAGAGCTATGCCCCCAACTAACCAAGCGATAGAAGGGTGCGGGAGTCCTTGCGGATGGATTGGCTATTATCCGACGAAGAATTCCAGACGCCATGTTCTCCGTCGAGCCTATCCTTTCGGACATACGTGTCTTGAGAGCCATACGCCCCTAGTCAAACACGATTTGGTTAGGTGTAGAATCCTCCCGGACGTTACACACTTGGTATAATGTAGTCCTATTCTGGCGAGCCAATTTCTACTTAATAATTGCTTCTATTTTTTTTATGAAAATTTATAACATGTGATTATTTGGCTACTTGATGCAATTGACTATGCTTATCTGAAAATGTTATGTGAATGCATATCGCTTATATAACATAAAGAATTGCAGGAAAGAATAGAGGCAAAAGAAAGTCTTTTACATCTACTCCTTTAGTCTGAGTAAACTCGCACTGAGGAATGAGGGGTTGATTGTTGGGGATAAAATTCGTATGGCTCATTTTATGGCCTATATGGGGCTTACAAAAGGTATTTGTATTTTTATAGGGTCCCCTATTTTCAGAAAAGTGGTAATTATTATTTTTAAATATCAGATAATCATATTTCAAATCAGGCATTATCTGGTAAGTATCCTAATATGACTAGGTTACCCAAAAGATAATTATTAATTATCTAATTAATAGAGTTTCCTATTTATTAAATATCTCTTATTTGCCTATAAATAAGTAGTCTTCTTCATCATTATGCATCTTCATCTCCTTTTTTCTAGCCAATTCTCTCTATATATGACCTCCACTGATTTTTTACTCTTTTGTAGGAAATCAAAACTATATTAGGGTTTGATCCCTACAAAGGTATGTAGGCAGCTCTCAAGAGTACAACCTAAAAATTAACCTAAACTATTTTTTCTGGATGCAGAATTACAAGTGGTCATGGACCCTCTATAAATTCAATTGTAGAATTTGGCATCTACAGTAATATTGAGACTTGAGACTACCATGGGAAATTGGAGTGTTTGCATGGTGTCTAGGGGGAAGCAAGACCACAGAGTCGTCATCATTGATAGTTTCATCCACAATAAGCTGATTGGAGGCTAGCATATTCCTACCATGGCTATACATTGTTACTTGTGAGTTGAGTAATTTGGTTCAGTGTACTTGACTTGAGAATACCAAACAACAATCGGGTGGTTTCCTGGGTATATTTAGAAGAAGAGGAGAACGTAAACTAAAAGTTAGGATGGCATATCTCTGGTAATTGAGCTTAAATAATTATATATATATATATATATATTAAGCCTGAAGCAAAAAGAAAGTGTAAAAACTCTGATAGCTTCTTTGATCATCATTCTATTTTTAAAATTTTTAGAAAATTCTTAATTTAACATTTACTTTTTCATGATATGATTGGTCCTATTATTATTTTTTCATGTTATGATTGGTTGTAATATATACATATATTATATAATAGTGTATTTAATTTAATATTAATGATACCTTATAATAAATTTAGTTCATTGAACAAATAGTTGTACTGCATTCGTCTCGTCAAAATAAATATAGAGATAGATAAATACATAATTTAATATTTTATATAATATTATATTTAATTTAATATTAATAATTCTTTATATTAAATTGAGTTCATCGAAAATCAAAAAGTTGTACTACATTTGTCTCATCAAAATAAGTATACTGATAAATATATCTTTTAATGTTGAAATACATTGAACTTAATTATAAATTAGGCTTAATGTATGCTATAAGGATAAACATATCTTTTAATATTGAAATACATTAAACTTAATAATAAATTAGGCTTAATGTATGTTAATACAACTCGTATAAAACGCGGTATAACGACTAGTTTTACAAAAAAAACGCGGTATAACGACTAGTTTTACGAAGAAAAGGGAAAAAAAAAAATCTTGTCTGAGTTCTGTTGAACTCACCGCTGCCATGTTGCCATTTTGGTTCTGACACGTCATGACATAAGAGACATAAAGAAAAGAAACTATAATGGCATGTTTGGTTGGGAGTAATGGAATGGAAAGGAAAGGAATTCATTCCAAAATGGAGCAATTCCAGTGTTTGGTTGAGAAATACAAATAAAAGAAAGCATTCCAATGGAAAGCATTGGAAAAGAATTTCGTGGAATTGTATTCCACTTAACATCGGGTGGAAACCTATTCCATTCCACTATTCTTTTTTTTTCTTCCCTAATTGACCATGTTGGCTCCATACGATTTATTCACACAGCTCTAATAAAAACTGAGACCCTTCAACACTTTGCTCCTCTATTGATGCTCTGCCACCGCCGACCTACCCTCCTACGTGGACGCTTCTCGCCATCAACTCCACCTCCGCCGCTGCCGACCTTTTCGTCGCAACTGCCGCCGTTGACCTTCATTTCGGACCCTCCTCCATGGATGCTTCTCAACACTGGCTCTGCCACTGCCGACCTCTTCACACTACAACTATCGATGCTCTGCCGCCCCCAAGCTTCATCTCCGACCATCCTTCGTCGATTACAAAGGCTGTGCCATTTTAAGATCCAACTCCAGTGGCTGAAGATCAGTCACTTTTCTCATAGTAAATTACAAAATTAATTTCTTTAATAAAAGAAAAAGCATTTGTGATTGGAATTGAATGACGAGTCACCGGTCTCTAAGTAGTTCACCTGGGTCAGTGCAACCTTCAGTTATGAACAATAACTTTGCATCATCTCCAGAAACAAGTAAAAATTCTGGGCTTCAGGCTGAAAAGTGTTCAGCTTTTGGATAAATTCAAGGAGAAAGAAGAAGTCATTTTCGTCAAAAAAAAAAAAAAAAAACAAAAAAGAAAGAAAGAAGAAGTTGAAATTAGAGGTGGGTTAGAAAACACCCACTCTGATGTTTCCTTTGTTCTATTATTAGATATTAAGAAATATATATTGTTTTTTTTCCTTTAGTTTGCAGGAACGTGCGTAATATATATATAATTACCAAAAAAAATGTATCTATTTGGGAGCTGTTATAATAGCATCAATATTGAAATTTTTTTCAATATATTTTACGAATAAAATATGATTTTTTTTATTTTCATTTTTCTAAAATATTATGTTTAATATTTTTTTCACGCTACGTATGTTTTTTCTATTAAAAACGTGACATTGAAAAAAATAAATTAATGTTAAATATTGTTTAAATTGCTTAAATATTCATTTTAACTTTTGAGGGTATTTTTGTCATAATATAGTTGATTCCATTCCTTTCCACCATCAACCAAACAACATAATGCCCATTCAGCTACTTATTCTAAAACTCCAACCAAACAACATAATAACACTACCATTCCTTTTCCATTCTATTCTGATTGCCATTATTATTACTATTACCATTCCATCGCTGTAACCAAACGTGACCTAAGAATTTGGGACAATTGACCCCTTTTTTTTTCCCCCTGAGATCAGGATAATTGATGATTTGGTAGCATATGGAATGAAACTTCGGCTTTGAGCCCTCAGAAAATGGGCTTTGTTATCAGGGCCGACAAACAATTGGTAAATGGACCCTGGGTTACTAACTCTTTTCCTTTTATTTACAAAAATGAAAAAAAAAAATGATACTAATTGACCCCACAAATTTTCGTACCAATTTTTTTTAAAAAAATTACCACTTTTTAAATTTTTTTAGAAAACACCATTTTAAAAAATAGTTACTAATTAGTAATGTTTAAAAACTAATTACTAATTATTAGTTATCAATTATACATTAGTTATAAGTAAGTTATAAATATATTTAGTTACTAATTATCAGTTTTCAAACTAGTTACTCGTTATGTTTTTTTGGAAGTAGTGTTTTTCTGAAAAATGTAATATTATATTAAAAAAAAACTGAACCCATTGTAAATATGTAATTCTTCTCTAAATTGGCTGTAGACAGCCTAATTTTCTCATGGACCTTTGGTTTTGAGACTAAAGTACACCCTAGCTAACTCACTAATATTATCCTTATTTTTAATAAAAAGCAAGAAGAACAAAACAAAACAAAGCATTTCCTCAATAATTCAATAAACAGAATATATGACAACATGCAGTTTGGAAGATGACAAAGCTTAATGCTAGTAAATATCATTCCCTATGCTTTTGGGTGATTAACATTTTAGAATATAGGAGAGACACACTGAGATGTAAGGGTGGTAGATCGTATACATATAAGACACATTAAAATATTTTGGTAATGATATATTATGATTTATGAGTAGGGCCGGCCAAACTTGGTTGGCTCTGCTCTGTCCAAATGACCATCACTACTATTGGTTGCTTTTATTTTAACAATAACCACTCGTAAATGGGCATGCATTATGAAACCATTACACCTCCACACATTTTTACTTTTTTTTTTTCTTCCCCTTTTACGCTAGATAAGATTTTACATATTACAGAGGCCGACCATAACAAACTATAAGCACCATCCTTCTTTTTTTATTTTTCATTTTTTATTTTTTTTGAAATCATATATTTATGTTACTTTTCCTGAACGAAACGTTTTAACACTCGAAAAATGGCCTTCCAAGTACCAGTTGTCTTCTTTTTTACTTTGGTTACTTTGAGAAGACATTGCAGCTTCCATGCAGTTTCATATAATGAAAGCTGTCTAAATGCCAATAGAAGTACCCTTTTATTTCTTTCTCATTTTTTTTCTCTCTCAGTAATTATCTGAAAAAAAAAAAAAGGACTTTTTGCATAGAACTTAGTTTTATTGTCCTTAAAAGGTGGGATAAGAATTAATTACTTCATAAACATAAAGGAACATGTTGCTAAACCATTTCAATCAAAAGCCTAAATAATGGCGCGTAAGGTATAGTAGTCATATACAAAATTAGCTTGATTAAATAGTAATCACATTGACCTCGCTTCCTCTCTAATGTTGAGATGTAAACTTAGAGTGCTTTACTTTATATATATGGTTGCCAATCTAGTAGGTATTTTTATTTTTTTTTCACCTATGTGTAGGTTTTTTTTTTTTTTTTAGCCGTTAGATTATTATCTAATGGTGATCCAATAGCTATAATAAAGTATATGAAAAGATGTGCATCATTAATGCTATTTCTCTCTCTTACTTTTTACTATAAAAAAATATACATGATAAATTTTTATTGGCCAAATTGATACCTATACATAGGTAAAATAAAAAAATACCTACTGGATTGGTGCCCTATATGTATATATAGACTAGTTTGGAGGGTTGGACTAAAAGAAGGGACTGAACTTTTGTATTCAAATCCTATGTTTGGGTCTTTTGGTGGACTAGACAAAAGAATCTAGCCTCCAAAATAGTGCCCATGGCACGGGACTAAATAGTCTCACTTAGAGCTTGAGTTTTTTTAGTCCCAGCAAAAGATCGTCGCTCTTTTTTTTTTTTTGTGAATTCTTTTTGGATAAAATGTTTTTCATCTTTTGTCTTTTAAATGCATATCCCATTTTAAAAATTTGTGTATAACTATTAAAAATAAATTTAAACATATAATAATTATCAAAAATAAAATTAAAAAATACTTTATTTTATTTTATTATTGTTTAGTTTTCTCTCTCCAATTTATGAAATATTTATCTTCTTATTTCATAAAAAAATTATTATGAAAACTATATTAATAAAATTTTTATTATGTATTTATGCTCTAGTCTTGTGTTACACCAAATCCAATATAGTAATAAATAATCCATTTCAATTCAATCCCAATTACTAGTCCAGTCTTGCGTACCAAACGAGCCGTATATATATATATATATATATATATATATATATATATAAGTAACAACATAAGGTGGTATAAAAATTTCTCGATCACTCCTTTTATATGATTTAGGAGTGTTTAAAATAACCGCCAAACTGCAGAAATCGACCATACCAAACCAATTGAAACCAATCTGCGTGGTTGTAGCTCATTTGCGGCCAATGACGAATTGAAAAACTAGTAAACTAACTGGTTCGATTTAGTCTACAGTTTACCAAAAACTAATCGATTTCAAACCGAAACTAGTCAACATGTGTTAGTTTTATAAGAAGTTTTTTTAAAAATATATATATTTATCAGGCCTAATCCAAAACTCTCTCACTCACTTTAGAAGCTTAATAGCCTTAGGGTTGTAACTCAAGTTTCAAATTACCAGAACATTCGAACTTTCGATTTGGTTCTAACCTTTAACTATGTTATGTTTGCATTGATATTTGGACTTTAGACTTTAGATGGTTTATTTAATTACGATATGAATGTCTAGTTGATGTCATGTTTAATTTAGATCTTTATATTTTTAGATGGTATTTTGTAAATGACGTGTTATATCTCATGTTTTATTTTTTTTTTCCTCCTTTGGAAGCTGATTTTTACCCAAAAAATAAGTTCAAATTATGACATCAACTAAAATTTGAAATTGCTTAGACCGCACCACAAAATATAGGTACAATTTGGCTTGTTGGTTTTAATCGACTTATACAAATCGTGTAGCTTGGAAGACTAGCCAAATCACACTGTATTTTGGTATATATTTTGGGGTTCAGATCGGCCAAACTGGCCACGAACACTAATGCATTGCTTAGGATAATTTTCAATAAATACCCTCTATGTGTACATGGTTGAACTACAAAGACATTAATTACCTTATTTTTTTTTTTAAGATTATAGCATATACCATAAGGCGTAAGCCTTGTCTTTTCAAATTATTACATACAAAAAGTGGACTTGTTTAGTTTATAACTTTATAGGATCATGATTATCTTTTCAATTTATTTTTTTCATTTTTATTTCGGGCCTCAACACATTTTTTTCTTTATATTTGTCTATTTCAATTTTTAAAATTAGAAGTATATATTCCTAATCACTCAAAGTTAGAACATGTTAAATGTTGTTGTGTGGTTTTGACCATCAAATAGTTGATCACTGTCACGAGGTCACTTAATGCTTAATCGACTTTATCTTCATAAATGGGATCACCATTGCGAACAATAAAGTATTACATGTAACTCTAGAAGATTAGCTAAATAGAAAACTTCACATTCACAGTCTTCATCAAGTAGGAAATAAGGAGGAAATCGATCGATTTGGGAAACTTTCCTAATTATGTCGAGGAGCCAAGAATCCACCATTAATGGAAATTATCCTCATTAAAATTGGATAATTACTCATAATTATTTGTTGCTCGAAATTGTGTTTAATTTTACATAGTTAGTTTCTTATTCACATCTCGAAAATTGAGTCATTATTATCTATATAAAAGGGCCAAACATATTATTCTACACACAATATAAAAATGCTAGATTAGAGTTCTTTAAGCTCTCATGCAAATGTAAATTGTAATCCCTCGTAATAGTGGTAAAAGTGAAAGTAGGCCAACTTTTGTGTTCGTTATTAACTGCTGCAACACATGTATCATATTTTTCCACGCGGTAAAATCAAAGAAATGAAATCAGCGAGCATAGAAGTTGCCCTATAATTAAACTGAAATAAAAAGCCAAAGAAACATCACAAAAATTTGCTTTGATAGTCTCATTAATTATTTATTCCCCCAAGTAACCAAATGAAGTTTCTGTTTTTTGTTTGCGTCTCAGAAAAGTAGCTTTTGCCTTTTTGTACATGTTAAACCCTTTTTTTTTTTTTTTTGATGGAATGTTATGTTAAACTCAAATGACATTAATAATTTAAAAACTGCTACAAAAGCGTGTGGTTCACGTGATCAGAACCGCGTGAAAAGCAATAATACCAAGTAATTCCAAACAAAATACTTTGTTTTAGACTTTTTGCAGCAAGTTAACGAAAACCCAAGTATAAAGAAAAAACCCAAGTGCACGTTTCTGATATCAGCAGATACCACGACAAATACCCATGTGGCCACGTGTCCTCTTTTGAGTCCCTACGATGATCTATGACTGCGGATTCCGAAATGTCGATGCCAATAGTAGTTGAACCTTCTGATCCACAATGCTACTCTTTCTGTTGCATACACATAACGCATTACGTGGAACCGTGTTCCATCATCATGACATTGTATGCTTTTCATCGTGATCAAATAAAACATGATCCGGATCAAAAAATAAAATTAAAAAAAAAAGCATGATCATATGTTAATTATTTATTGTTAACAGATATGATGAGTCTCAGTTGATAATTATAAGATTAATTTCTATGGATTAAAATTTGGTACATCGGAACCTTCAAAAGAAAAAATTTTGGTACATAGGAAATATTTTTTTATTCTAATTGAGATGAAGAGAAGTGCTATGTTAGAACTATTCTATATTTTACTATATATTTTACTATCCAATCTCATTAATTGAATGCCGATTATATTATAATATGTAATGTCTTTATATTTTTAAAAGGCTAATTATTTTAGTGTTGTCAACATATCAGGTAGTAAAACCAAAAAAGTGAAAATGCGATAAATGAACAACCTGGCTCTAATATTATTATTATTATTATTAATTGATTTTATAGGGCTTAGTGTAAACCCAATTATTCTTTTACTTGATTTCTCATGGTTAAATTGGATTGTCATTGTCCCGGCTATTTTAGCTCATTCACAGCTGCATCATTTTGCAAAATAAATTTAAGATTTGATGACCAAAAATTTGGGATTTAAAGAACAAAAATTACAAAATTCACAACAATAAACCTTTGAAAATTTACAAAAAGAAAAACTCCATGGACCACATTGAAAGAAATTGAAGAGTGATTTGTGTGCATCCAGCCAGGTGTTAATAAAGTTTACAGCTAAAAATTTGGCATGAAGTTAGGGATATCTAATTGAGAAAATTTTGTTTATTCATGAGAAAGATCACTCAAAGTCAGACCCTCCGTTCTTCTGTTTTTTTTTTTTTTTCATGAAAGATCAGACTCTTCAAGCACTAGAAAACCTCCCATTTGTATCCAAAACCATATAATATAAATATATACATGAACTACACTTATAGATAAAGAAAAGAAAAACAAAATGAAACTTGACAACTTTGTTTTCATAGCCACTGTCCGCTGCCTCTCACTATAAAAGATTCCCCCACTTCCTCTCTCTTTCTTCATGCCATGAAAGTTTCAACAATTCCACTTAATTCAACAGTTGACCAACTTCTTCTTCTATTCTAATCTAATCCTTTTTTCTTTATCAGACTTTTCTCCAAAGCCCCCAACTTTAAGCCAAACCAAATAACTCTCGTTCAGTTTTCCATTATAGCTCCTCCAATCCCAAACCAGAGTTTACTTCTTTGTCAAGTTCCTTTTCATATTCTGTCAAAGTCTCTATCTGGGATTTTTCTCTATCAACTAATTCCTTAAATTCATCGTATCCCAGTTCGTCTTTTTGGATTTCTGATCCGAAAAATCCTTACTTTTCTTGAACCCCTTTTCTGAAATTCAGCATATTTTGGATACTGTTTCCGAATTCTCATCTGGGTTCTTTTCTAATTCAAGATTCAAACTTTTAGTGAATCAATTTGATCCAAACTGGTTAAGATATTGGTCTCATAAATGGGTTGTTGTGCAAGCAAAAGCAGAGATTTAGAACCACGGTATAAAGGTCACAGATCAGGAGGAGGAGGAGGAGAAGGTGGTGGGGTTCATTACCAGAAGGCTCATGAACCAGTTGTCCACCAACCCAAGGGTCAAGTTCACCAAGCCCACCAATTGCCGGAAAAACGCCCAGCGGCTGCCCATCCTGAGCCTCATCCGGGCCCCAAGCCGCTTGTTCCGGCCAGAAGCCCAAAACACGTTTTGAGGTCTGATACAATCCTGGGGAAGCCATTTGAGGATGTTAAGCAGTTTTACAGCATTGGAAAAGAACTGGGTAGAGGTCAGTTTGGTGTGACTTATCTTTGTACTGAGAATTCAACTGGTCGACAATATGCTTGCAAATCTATATCGAAGAGAAAACTTGTTAGCAAAAATGATAAAGATGATATAAGGAGAGAGATTCAGATTATGCAGCATTTGAGTGGTCAGCCCAACATTGTTGAGTTTAAAGGAGCTTATGAGGACAAGCAATCAGTTCATCTGGTTATGGAGCTTTGCGCTGGTGGTGAGCTCTTTGATCGGATCATTGCAAAGGGTCATTATAGTGAGAGGGCTGCTGCTTCTATTTGCAGGGCAATTGTTAAAGTTGTCCATATCTGCCATTTCATGGGGGTTATGCATAGGGACCTCAAACCAGAAAATTTCTTGCTGTCTAGTAAGAATGAGAATGCCCTTTTGAAAGCGACGGATTTTGGGTTGTCTGTGTTTATTGAAGATGGTATGTGTTAGCTCATTTCGTTCTTTTATTGAAGATGGTATGTGGTGTTAGCTCATTTCGTTCTTTTATTGAAGATGGTATGTGTTAGCTCATTTCGTTCTTTGATTGGTAAATTTTTCGGATTTTTATTGGATGAGCATAAGTTTATTGTTTTACAAGGATGTTAGAATTAAAGGGTAAGAGTGGTTTGTTGAAATATACACATAGTTTTCCATCATAAGCATATTTTTTCTTTTGGTTTTTCTTGCTTGAAGTATGCAGTGACATAATTTGATCCTACCCTTTGCTGAAATATTTAAATGAAAAATTTGACTGATTCTGAACTCTGGGATAGTAAAAATTGGAAAGAGGAGTAAGCAAAATTTTCCTTGAAAATACTGGGAAATAGTTCAGTTGGCCAATTTTGTTGACGTGAAGCCTGTTTAGTTTGCAATAAGAAGATTGTTTGGTAATTTTTGAGTTGATCAACTAATAAGGCTCCGTGAATGTGATTATGTAGCTTTATCTTTAAATTAAGCTACATTGTATATGCAGCCTGGACGGAATTTTGCCCTGAATTTTATCGACTCTAATTGATTACTATTGGGGTTTTTTTGGACAATGTAGTTAGAGATGATAGTCTGTACTCTGTCAAATTTTATTAACAGCCTGTAAGATTTCATTGGGGTATGTCAGGGAAACTCATAGTCACTAGAACAGAGAATCTTTTTGCAGTTCAATTTTTTAAATTCACTTCTATTATCATTCTAGGATGCCAAATTGCTTCTTGTTTTCAAATCTAGCAGGAAATATGTGTACATTTAGTTTGACTAAATATACCTTGCAACTCATGTGCTTCCCTTCATAATGTGGCTATTGATATCTTTCTTTCGATATTAAACTCTTGCCAGGGAAGGTTTATCGGGATATTGTTGGAAGTGCTTACTATGTCGCTCCTGAAGTACTGAAACGCAGATACGGGAAAGAAATAGATGTTTGGAGCGCAGGAGTTATATTGTATATTTTACTCAGTGGTGTACCTCCATTTTGGGCTGGTAAATATCTCATTATCTACTTGCTGTGCTCAATGTAGTTATGAATGTCTACATCTCACAGCTTTCATCTTACTTTTTTTTTTTGTTCTTTATAAAGAAACTATTTTGGTGGATAAATGGCTTTTGATGTCCGTGACTTACAGAAACAGAGAAGGGGATTTTTGATTCCATATTGCAAGGCGAAATTGACTTTCATAGTCAACCATGGCCATCTATTTCAAGCAGTGCCAAAGACCTGGTTCGGAAGATGTTGACTCAGGATCCCAAAAAACGAATTACATCTGCCGAGGTTTTAGGTAAATCTATCATTACAACTCAGTGCATATGCATAGTATACGAAATTTTAGAACACCTCTTAGATGATCTGGAAACGTAATGGTGTTGATATAAAGTATATTTCCTAGGTAAATACATGGCATATTTCATTGATGTCTTCAATTTATAGGTTTCTTTGATCGTTCATTTGAACAATTCAACATTACAAGTTTTATATTACTTCAAATTCACAAGAAACCTGGCTTCTTGTTACATTTAAACCTAGTTCAGTAGACCTAATATTGTTACATGAAGTAAGATATCTGAGCTGTCTCTCACATGACATTATTCCTTCAGTTTGATATGCATTGTCATACCTGCTGAAGTTACCATTCCCTTTAACTGAACTTTGAATTTGGATGGTTTGGTTTAGAACATCCCTGGATAAGAGAAGGTGGAGAAGCTTCAGACAAACCCATTGACAGTGCAGTCCTTTCAAGGATGAAGCAATTCAGGGCAATGAACAAGCTGAAAAAACTTGCTTTGAAGGTGCGCATATTCAAAAATCAATTTATGCAGAGAATATTGAATTTTCTTTTTCTTATATATCAAGGTGAAAAAACACGAGCACATAATTCCATAAATTCCTATATAGAGTACCCTTCTAATAGAGAGAATTATAAATGGATTCCAGGTTATTGCGGAAAATCTTTCTGAAGAAGAAATCCAAGGGCTGAAGTCGATGTTTACCAACATCGACACTGACAACAGTGGCACTATTACCTATGATGAGCTGAAGTCAGGATTGGCTCGACTTGGTTCTAAACTCTCAGAGGCTGAAGTGAAGCAACTCATGGAAGCTGTAGGATATTATCGAATTCTGAGTAGCCTAAATAGTTGGTTGTATTTCTTTAGCATTGAGAACTTATACTTCATTTTGCTTTTCAGGCTGATGTGGATGGTAATGGAACAATTGACTACATAGAATTTATAACTGCTACAATGCATAGACACAGGCTAGAGAGAGAAGAACATCTGTACAAAGCTTTTCAATTTTTCGATAAGGACAATAGTGGGTAAGTCTTCTTTTCTGATATCTGAAAGATTCACATTTTTTGGCTGTTCAATTGTGATATTCAGTACAGAAAGTCATAATCCTGAAGCAATTCACCTGCGCTCAAGTTGGTGCTGTGCATTCTGGATTATTTCATCATAGTTAGATGGATATTCCATAATCTTTCTACTTTGGGTTTTCGGATTTTGTTTTTCGCCATGTAATTTATTGTTGGCTGTCAGTACTCTAAAGACCACAAACATGGAAATATGAACTAATGCCTTAGTGTACTGATGATATGTTCATATACTGCATAATATGTTATTGTTGATGTATTACAGGTTTATCACTAGAGATGAACTAGAATCAGCAATGAAAGATTACGGTATGGGTGACGAAGATACAATCAGGGAGATAATTTCCGAAGTTGACACAGATAATGTAAGTCAATCTTTCATTTCAGTGGCACTTCAATATTCTGAATCATCATTTATCTTACTTTCTTCTGGTTTAACAGGATGGTAGAATAAACTATTCAGAATTCTGCACAATGATGAGAAGTGGAACACAGCCGGGCAAGCTCTTTTAGATCAATGTGTATTTTCCCATTCTTACTTCCAAAGACAACATGCATAAATCGATAGACTTTGAGGCTGAGCCATCTCAATGGCAAGCTCCTCTCCACAAATGCTTTCTGGCTAAGAAAAAAATGTATGCCATTGAATGTACGGGACCTTCGTTTTGGATTGATTTTGAGTTGCAACTTCTAGTTGTGCATAGTTACCATCTTTTAATTATTTTGTTATTTTAGTGAATTTGTTCCATTATGTTGATGTTTGAAGAAGGAATTATTTAAAGAGAGAAGATGTTTAAGGAATTATTTAAAGAGAGAAGATGTTGTGTACTTAAGTTTACAAGCCTACAGGTATTGCTTCATCTCTCTATTGAACAGCAGCTATACACACGCGCGCACGCAAATATATACCACTAAATTATACCACTAAATTGGAAAATGAAAAATAATAAACAGGTTCTAAAGTCGGGATTTGGCAAAGATCCCTTGGGTAGGTTTTTATTTTTTATTTTTCATTTTTATTTTTTTCCCCGTTATATACACAAACTGCTAGAAGCAAAGCTTTGTAAGGAACAAGTCAGCACAAGACATCCTCTCAATGCTATGATTTAAAACAATAATTTGAATTAAAAATGTTGATTGATACCTAAAAATTGATAATTTTATGCACCATAGAACCAAAAGCTAATCTGGGATCCGAGCAAAAGCGCATAAAACCGCTGATTTTCAAGGATTCTTTAGGGAGTTCAAAATCTTAACACTGTCACACTCATTTCCAGTGCATCCACCTTCAAGCCGAACTACTCACGAAACCAAACACTCGTGACACAGCCCCCAAACACATAGCCGAGAGCTTCCAAAGAGGAACTAGGATAGCAATTAGCAAACATAAACACACAAAATAAACCAAAACTACGTTTTGGAACCAAAGAACCTCCAATACTTACTAGCAATAGAATCCAATTACATGTGCTTGAAATTCCCATGTGTTAAACCAACACAAAAGGAAAGAAAACAGAACAAAAACAAGAAAGAAAAACCTAACAAAGTCCGACTCAAACTCAACTTACTACTATAATGACAGGAAAGTTCATAAATCCCACACATAAGACACTAGTTTATTATTGTTCAGCTCATAAATACCATAACAACATGACCATAAGTTTTCAAAAACCATGAATCTTGATGTGGTCTTTGTCGACGAGTCCAGCTCGAACTAGAGACTGGGACAATTTCTTGCGCTGATCACCTTGGAGCTGAATTATTTTGCCCAACTCTTTATCCTGTACCACATTGCCATTGCAGCAGAACTCCTTCTTGAGATTCTTGAGGATCTTCTCGTAGTCCAAGTCTTTCTCCAACCCCTGTACCGTAGTCACGCACTTTTTCCCATTCCTTTGCTGAACTCGGAGGTGTACGTACTCTTTGGCTCCGGCGGCAAACTCCTCGGCCTCAGCAAATGGGTCGTAAGCAGATGGGATCTGAACGTCTGATTCAAACATGTACTTTTCTTGCTTGGAAAACTGAAGCGAATGAGTGAAGAGTAGTTTGCAAGCGCAATAGAAGCTGAAAAATAGAACCACCCGTTAGTGACTATTTCCAAGAGAGAGCCAATTCAGTCATACAATAAAGTTCCACCATAAGAATCAAAGACCCTTTACCCAATACGTGTTATACCATAAAAACAAACTTGTAAAACGAAAACAAAGCTCTAAAACACTAACACGATGTTATGATATCAATGTGATAGAATCATTAGCTAAAAGATAAAGAACCACATTAACAGACCCTTTAGGCCTTTACCTAATACATAGATACCCTCTTGAAGCACCTCATNACACACACAAAAATAAAGTTATAAAATTTTAACATGATCTTATGGTCTGATCTATAGGATTTCAAGCCAAAAACAATAATACCCAAACACCAAATTAAAAGGCCAACCCAACGATGTGATCAACACAAGATTTTTATCTTTCCCAAAAGAATTGAAAAGAAACAGTTATACGATGTGTTGTATTGTAATAGAATCTTTAGAGAAAAGACTCGAGAAAGATACAAACTAACAGACCCTTTTGCGCAATAGATGTTATCTGTAACAGGTTCCAAAAAAAAAAAAAAATCCCTTTGAAAAATTTTCTAACCCACAAAAATTAAAAGATAATCTTATATAGTTTAATACTTTTCATGGCAAAACAAAGAAATCCTTGAAAACTAAGGCTCCAAAAAAATCTCTCTAATCAAATATAAAAGGCCAAAACAAACGAGACCCAAATCCAAGTACGTCATGTCATCATCAACATAAGATCGGATAAAACTAAACAGAGCAATTCAATCACAATGCGGATCACAAACCCAGAACAAAAATTCAAAAAAAAAAAATTATTAAGAAAAAAAAGCCAGAGAGAAGCGAAGTATATACCTGAATAAACGACCTCGGAGAAAAACACGTATTATTCAATGAGGAGTTAGTGTCTCTGGGGCTTTATTTATAGTGAGAAGAGGAGGACACAAAGGCGGTTCGGCTTTGGATCATTGATGCTGACGTGTTATACTTGGGCCTAAAGTCATCGGTAGGGGTGTAGGACCCGCGTGAGCGTCACGTGCATTGGATGCAGCTCGGTGATTGGTCGGTATTCTTAAGCGTGTTAGAATTATAGTGGGGCCCGGAGAAGAGATGCCTTTTTTCGAATAAATTCATCTTTTTTATTTTGTTACCTTTTATGGGATATCTACAATATCGTATTTAATTTTGTTCCTAATGATAGGCTCTAAATTTGGACCATCGGATCTAATCTAATCTATTGGCTTTGTGATGAGCTGACTCATGGGAGTTAAAATACTCCTAGTTGGAATTTTGTTAACTCTATACTTCTAAGTCATCGTCTTCTCCTTTACGAAAAGAAAAATCTTCTTGGCTCTCGGGCTATTGGCTCTTGGGCTATTCACTCTAAATTAGGGTCGTTCAAAATAATTCACACTATTTTTTTTTTTTTTTTTGTTTACTTCACAGTTGGTTACAGTTTAAAAATACCTGAACGATTTGGTTTGGCTTTCAATTTTATGAATTAATGCTCAATTTCAAACCAAACCAGCCAAAAATTGTATTTTGTTACAATATTTTAAAATGGTTTTTTAGTTGTTTAGTTTAGAGTATTTATAAGAAATGTCTTTTTTTCTTTTCCCTAGATCAATTTAAAAATGACCTTTTTTATACCTATTTAATAAACGGCCGTTTTATAAATTTATTTTAATAAATAGTCGGTTTTTAGTTGATCTATTTTTTAAAAAATAAATAAATTTTTAATAAATAAATCAATATATTTTGATCTATCAAACATAAAAAACAACTATTTTTCAATTAAGTTTCCACATTTGGCAATCCGGCTTAAAAGCCCACTAGTTTATAACACGCATAACCAACATATGTTTTTCAAAGCCCAACCCACTTTTATCACCCTACGTGTACTCATCTAGTCTAGACCTTTTAGGGTTTCATCTCTCTTTTATCTCACTCTTTTCATTTAGTCCAGACTTATAATTATCGAACCTAAAATTTCAAACTGCGAAAATTGTCCAAACTAAATTGTATATGTAAGTGTAGTTTAGACGATTTTAATCAGTCGTTTTAGACTGCATGGTTTGATGACCTTACCAAACAGCGTGTACAGTTTGGTCTATTCACATTAAGGTTTAGATCGACCAAAGTGACCATAAACACAGCTACTCTAAATTATTATTATTATTTTTTTAAGAACAAATTACCTTTTTGTCCGTTGATTTTTGTCAAGTGGTACACTTTATTCCAAGATAACTAACTTTAGCATATTTTGTCCTAAAAGTAGCAAAAGTAGTCTATTTTACACAATATTGGCTTCTTGACTACTAACTATTTTCTTTTTGTTTCCCCCCTCCAACCATTTTACGCATATTTGTTTGGTTATTAGAGATCTTCCATTGATTCCTTAAATTCAAGAACAGTTAACGATTTTGTAGCCTTTTATACTTTTTACCCCGTCAACTTTTAGCCTTTCATACTTTTTTAGGGGTAAGGTCAGAACTATTTTGATAATTTTAGGATAAAATAAGTCTAAGTCTATCATCTTGGGGCAAAATGTAACACTTAGTATAAGTCAAGGGTAAGGCCTAAGGGGATATTTTGTCCTTGCATTTTTCCTTTCCTACTGAATCTGCTTGTGCGCTACCCCGTTTACACGTTCTACTTACTGGACAAAGTCAAAGACTGTGTCTACTCTTTCACCGAACAAAATCAAGACCCCATAACTCTTGTGGAATAGTTTAACCTATAATTTTGACTTCCACTCTCCTCTCGCAATCTTCCAGACTTCCTTTGGACCTAAATTGAGAAGTTTGGAAACAATTTTATTTTGTTTTCTAGATTAGTGTGGTTTTTGCTTTATGATTTTAAAAAAGCAGTGAATTAAAAATGGCTATCTGATTTTATTTATTTATTTGTGGGTATCACTGTTTAAAACAGGATAATCCACCTTTGTAAATTTCCCGTGAATCAGTGATCATTGTTTTTTTTTTTTCTCCAACAAAATTAGCTTTTAATTTTAGGGATTTTTATAGGAGTGACAATCTATGTTGTGTCATGTTTGACCTAACTAAATCGTATCGGTAGCATGTATCAGGTTGACCAACGTGTCACTTGTTTTATGAAAAAGTTGCGCAGATCGATAAATCAAAACACATATAAACAAAATAATTGTTAGTTTACTTGAATTTTTGAATTAAGTTTTATAATAGTATTCGTTAGTTTTATATTTTTCATTTTATTTACAAGAAATTTATTAAAAAAAATTTAAAAATAATCATTTAATTTAATTTATTAAAAAAAATAACTTAATCGTGTTAATTTGAGTCAATTTCGTATCAAACAAGTTCAATATGGTATCATGATCTATATTGTTACCCCTAGATTTTTAATTGCCTAAGTTTCGTAAGCCTCAAATCAAGCTTCAGTATTCGTTCTTTTTTCGTTGTAGTGAGTCCTAATATGCGCTGCAACCGAAGAGAACGAGTTTTTTTTGTCTTTTACTTTTTGGCAAAAAAAGTTCATGATTCAATACATAATGGTGTAGGTTTAAGAATAAGTGAACAACACCCAACATCATTGACTACCAATCAGAGACTAATATTATGACCACAACTATGCAGTAAAACCCTATACCACATGGTAGAAGTTGTATGATTAGAGTTCACCGTTATCATGATGCAAGTCAATTTGACCTATTTATGCACGTTACTGATTTGGAAACACATACAATTGATAAATTATATTATATAATTAACTTATTGGTATATATTATAAATTTGCTATGTTATATAGTTAATTTACTGGTGCATGTAATTGATATAGGGATGAGTTATGTAAACCTTTAATATCACAACAAATTTCAACACTGAACATTAAGCACTAAGCAGACGTGAGAAAACCTATCGATTTACCATTAGAGCATCTCCAATGCTAATGCCAAAATTGGCATGAATGCTAAATTTGGCACTTACTTTTTTTATTTTGCTCCAATGGGTGCGTGTTAAAAAATATGTCATATCTATATTTTAATGTATATAATTCATATTTTACTCATTTGAATTATTAATATTTACGAGCATCCAACAACAACTATATTTATACAAAGTAAAAAATCATCTTAATATTTAACTACTTCCAATTTATAGGGAAAACATAGAAAAAATATAAATAAGAAAATATTTAATAACCTCCAACTGAACCATCCAACTATCACTATAATACAAGTAAAAAATTTATATCACATAATCAATATTTAACTATCAACTAATCTTCCCATCATATATAAATACACAAGGAGTCTTGAGAGTAATACTCAACAATGTCTTGCAAATAAAAATATCTTGATTCGTGGTAAATGATTTTCCACGTTTTATTTGTGTTTCATCTATATTTTTTTCTATAGATAGAAATAAAGAAAAAGAGAGATGAATGGAGAATGAGAACCCTCCAATGCAGGCAAAATAAGATAAAAATATAAATAAATTAACCATCTCCAATTAACTAATCAACCACTACTATAATTTAAACAAAAGTAAAGATAAATAAATAAATTTATTATCACATCATTACTATACCACCTCCACTTTATAGGCAAAATAGGGGGAAATGGGGCTTTACTAACATAATATCACACTTCTTACATGATTAGTGGCATTCATGTAATTATAGTAATGGTATTTATGTAATTATAAGGTGATATATGTGTAAATTTGGATGACATTTTTGTAATATTTGGGATGTGCCATTTTGGCATATGCCAAAAAAAATTGCCAAATTTAGCACACTATTGGAGCAAGTTCTTTGAAGAAATACCAAAATTTATCATTGACACATCACGTGGCACTTCCATTAGAGACGCCCTTAGCATCCAAATATCCATTAAAACAACACCAAAGAATGGGGTATTTAAAACAACACCCCAGAATCGGGTATTTTTGTTCAGGCCCCGCTATGAAATTTAGGCTTAGTGAGCACTTTTTCGCTTATATTTCGCCAATATCCGTGTAATTATAGCCATGTTCTATTATATACAATATAAAATGTACACCAACTTTTAAGTGTAATTATGTGAATATATTTCTCCAAAAATGGGTACGAATCTATTAAAATCGGGTATCTATATAAATTTTCATATAAAAGAGCATTTGTCTACTTTTCTAATCCCAATGGTCGATTTGCCCAATGAGCTTTGGGCTTTATCTAATACCTATGGGGTGCCCCACTTTGAACCTTCTTTTTTCACGCTTGATTCAAATACAAAGTTGGAACTCCCAGGGGGGAGAGTAGCCCGGACACTGATCCTTCTCCGGATGAATGTACCAGACTGATATCAATATGAAAGCAAAGTGCACATAACTGCTCAGCATCCGTTTCCAAAGCGGGATCATAATAGCAAATTAGCAGACACTCAAAAACAGAAAAACGGAAACTACGTTTTGAAACTGAATTAGGACTTCCGTTTCTTATCAGCAACAAAATCCCATTACATATGTTTGAAATCCCCATGAGATAAACCAACACGAAAGGAAAGAAAATAGAAAGAAAAGCGAGAGAGAAACACAAAAGAAATCTCGACTCAACCTCGACCTCAGTCTAATAATACTCTAAAAAGGCAGAGAGTATATTAATCCCACGCACAACACACTTCTTTATTATTGCTCAGCCCACAAATACCACAACAACATGACCCCAGGTCTTCAAAAACCATGGATCTTGATGTGGTCTTTCTTGACAAGACCAGCCTGAACAAGAAACTGGGACACGTTCTTGCGCTGATCACCTTGGAGCTGAATTATTTTTCCCAACTCTTTATCCTGAACTACATTGCCGTTGCAGCAGAACACCCTCTTGAGATCCTTGAGGATCCTCTCGTAGCTGTATTCTTGCTTCAATCCCTGAACAGTAGTCAGGCACTTTTTTCCATTCCTTTGCTGAACTCGGATGTGTACATACTCTTTGGCTCCGGGGGCATCAGAGTCCTTGGCCTCAGCAAATGGGTCGAAAGCAGATGGGATTTGGACGTCTAACTCAACCATGTACTTTGCTTGTTTTGAAAACTGAAACGACGGTACGAAGGCGAAGTTGTTTGCAAGCGCAATAGAAGCTGGGGGAAAAGGGAGAAAAAAAAAAAAAAAAAAAAAGAACCTACCATTAGAAACCATTTCCAAGAGTTCTATATTATAGTTTCAACAAAAGAATCAAAGACCCTTTACCCAATACATGTTAGTCCATAAAACGAACTTCTAAAAAGATATCTTCATTCAAAGAGTTCTATATTAAAGTTCCAAGTTCCAACATAAGAATCAAAGACCCTTTACCCAATGCATGTTAATCCATAAAAGGAACTTCTAAAAAAATATCTTCACGAAGAACTTCAAGACAAAACTCTATACCCAAAAAAGACTTGATGAAAACAAAGCTATGAAACACTAACAAGATGTTAAGCTATCAATATGATAAAATCACCAGCTAAAAGATGAAGAACCGCATAAGCAGACCCCATACCCAGCACATGTAATCTCTAAAACGAAGTACAAAAAAGATACCCTCTTTGAAGAATCTCGCACCACAAAAATTTAATAGATAACAAAGCTACAAAACTTTTATCATGATCTTGTGCTCTAATGAATCTCTAGCCAAAAGAATCCAAAAACCAAATTAAGAAGGCCAACCCCGTGTGCCAATACATGTTAATCCGTAGAACTAAGTTCTAAAACAAAATGATCGAGTCCAAGACAAGAATTTTAACTTTAGGTACCGGAAAAAAAGAAAAAGAAACATTAATAGGATGTGTTATCTTGTGATGGAATCCCTAACCAAAAAATAAAGAACCATATTCCCCAATAAATGCCAAAAAAATAAAGAACAAGACCATTTTCCCCAATAGATATAATCTCAAAAAACGAAATTAAAAAAGAAAAAAAAAAGATATCTTTTTGAAAAACATGTCTCATACCCACAAAATTAAAACATAACAACATCTACAAACTCGTTAACATGATCAATCATATTGAACAAGAAAGATACCCTTTTGAAAAATCTCCCACACCCACAAAAATTAAAACATAACAAAAGCTATACACTCTTTAACATGATCAATCTTATAGTGTTCAATACTTCTCATGGCAAAATAATAATTAAGAAAAAAAACCCACAAGACTAAAACGTTTCAGAAACCTCTCTAATCAAAATAAAAGGAAAAAACAAAAGAGACCCATCCCCATGTACATCATCAACATAAGATCCAAGATTAAATATACAACAATTCAATCAAAACCCAGAGAGCAAATTCATTGGAATCGAAGTAAAAAGCCAGAGACTTGGAGAGAGAGGTTTACCTGAATAAACGACCTCAGATGAAAATAAACGTTTTCGATGAAGAGCTTTGTTTTGTTTGGGGGGTTTATTTAAAGAGGAGGACAAAGGCGGTTTGAGCCGTAAGCCACAAATTCCAACCATGGTTGAGCTGACCCCCAACTCGGATTAAATCCCCCAACTCGGTTTAAGCAATACGTGGACGGCTGTGATTGAGTGTTGAGATAGCCGCTGACGGTTGGGATCATTGATGACGTGTTATATGCGGGTCTCAAGTGCTTTTTAAGGGTCTATATAGCTACGACCGCGTGCAATGGACGCAACTCGGTGATTTGATTGGCTTGCCTTTTCTGGAGCATGTTGTAGAAGGAATTAAGGTGGGCCCCACTGAGAAGAATCCAGAGAGATGACCGAGTGAGGCCAATGGAGCTTCGGGCTTATCTAATAGACTAGTAGGGACCTTTTTGGGTTGGCCCCACTTGGATGGGGGAAGGAGCCCTTTGGTCCTCTGGACTGGAGATGAGATGGGAGAGAGAGAGAGACAAGTACATATCCCCTACCTACAATCTGGTGCTTCATGACTGGGACACTCACATGTAATGCATGTTAGAGGAATCCGGTCCTTATGTGGGACCCATCCCTTGGTGGGGTTGAGGTGGATGGTGGAAAAATAGATTAAAATCATATTGTCGTCCAAGAAGAAACAAAAAGCCACATGTCGTTTGTAGAAAAACGACATCGAGATATGCAAAAACAAAACAAAACTATAATAAACTGTAAACAGCACGATTTTCAAGTATCTTAAAAAAGACGACATCAAGTGAACGACACTTTGTTTTATATATTTCACAAACGACGTTTTGTTTCTCAATAAACAAAAAAGGTCGTTTATTATCCACTAGAAGTAGAAACACCATCCAGTAACACGATAAGTCGTTATCCTAAGAGAAGATGTTTCCACTTGCCAACAAGACGAGCTCAAACTAAACGACACGTAACACCATCAATGAAACTATATGTCGTTTTAGCTTGTTTGATAAAAATGGCATGTCATGTTATGGGGCTCAGCTACAATTCATTAATCTGTCTATGTTCTTTTCTGCTTTTTTCTGAGTGTAATAGTGTTTCTATAAAGTGTGTCAGAGAACCAGTGGCAAAGCGTGCGTCTACACATCCAAAAGAAAATTTCATTGAAGAACCTTGTCTCAAGATAATACTAACTTCCCTTTAAACCACTTAGTAATAATACAGAAAACCTAAAAGCCACATAATCATCCTCTTATTACTTAAAGGATTAAAAAACAAGAATTGGATTTTCTTCCAATTACTGATTAGTAATAGCACATTAGATTTAAGGTTTGGTCAAGAATTTTACTCCCAGATGTTCATGACCACTCCACTGAGAAATCAGCAATAACTGCGAAAAGGCCAAAAATGACAGACTATGTTGTGTGAAAGAAACTATTTATATGACGAGAATGAAAAGACCAAGAAAATCAAATATGTTATCTGTCGTTTTGACATGTACAAAAACGACAACTGAGAAGGGTGTAGTGTTGAACAATCGCACACAACCATCTTAAAAACCAAAACTGAAAACAATGAATGACTCTATGCATTTGGGTGATCTGGCAAGCGCTTCAGATCCATTTCAACTTGGTGGATTGTCCATTGCATTGTTTCCAAGTCCTGTTAGGATTATAGCTATTAAAGAGTTTACTAGGAATCAAAGTGAAGAATGTGACCCTCTGCTGCATTGACATACCTTTACAATTTCACGGTACTGCTTTGCAATTGAATCGAAGTGAGGATCGACACCTTGGTACTCACGAAGACGCGTAACCTGGTGAAGAAGTTTGACAGTGATTTAGTAAGGAAATCAACAAATAGCTGAGAGGGAAAAAAGCAATCATATACATGCAATAATGGGTTGATGATGTTAATAAGAGTTGAGTCCATGCCATTGGAAAGGAGTTTGATCTAGACATCTCTTCGCAGTTGAAGCATGCAAGATAATTATTCTCAACCTTGTGTATGACGAGTTACTTGTTTATAATATGATTGATCTCTATTTATTTTTATTTTTCTTTTGAGGGCAGGGGGGATCATAATTTTATTCGTATAATCAGTCTTAAAAATAAAACATTAGTGTATGAAACTCAAAGAGAGGGAAAAATTTAGGGATTCTTCGGCTCTTATATTATATCTTGGAAACTAAAAAACAAATTCATTTGAGTCGAATACTATGACCAGTTAACACCGTACACAAATTACATCAAAGATATCCATTTGAGTTTAACATTTCTCTTAGTTGTGTTGTGTCTTAAGCATTTTTCAATTCATTTAACATTGTAGGAATTGGTCACTTGGATTCTCATAAGACACCTGGGCCCATACAAGGAAAACAAACGTAGGCATGCATTCCAGAAAAATCCACATTGACATTTTAGCATACTGAAAAATGTCCGCTATTTCTACCAAATGCCCTTCATCCTACATGCTATTATCTCATTCCTGTCTGAATTATTCTATATCCATGCATGCGAAAAGTGAGACAACTCATAACAAAAAATGGAAAATTGGAACTAGAAACCAATTGGTTTAAAGGAACTAGTTGAAGACCATACCGCTTTGTTATATGCAATAGAAGCTTCTTCTGTAGCCTCAACAAGATACTTCCTGGTAGTCAGTAAAGAGGATAGAGAATATTAACCTTGTATTAAAAGATGCACATAAACTCAAAAGGGTATCAGCAATTATTACCTAATTTTATGTAAAGCTGGTATCGATTCCTGGGTGTAAGTTTCAAGAAGAAGAACATGCTCCAAAACCCTAAGACAATTGTATATGAGATAATGAACTCAGTGCATAACTTTATCCAGACCACATTGTTGAATGACAATTTGACAGTGAACTCAAATATGCTCGTAATGTATTTAAAGTTTGAACACTGTCAAGAAAGTCACTGCTGGAAGGGATGGAATTCCAAGTAAGTAAGAAGATAAAGAAAACCCCATTATTAGAAATCAAAAGCAAATCTCCATCCAACCTTTCATGTGTCTTGACTGCATAAACCCCATTATTCATAAGTTGATGGAAAGAAATACAATTTCAAAAATGGGATCACAAACCTCAATTTTGCACTCATGGTCTCACATCTTTTGCAGAGCCATGTCTTTTGTAGTTCATCCTATGTATCATTAAGCATAATAATTTTTAAGTTCCCAAACAAACATAAAAGCAAAATCATGGTATTCAAAGAACTTTAAAGGCACAAGCTAGTTTTAATAGCTGAAAATCAATTTAAAAAATCTGAGATCTTAAGAAAGGAAGAGCCTTACATATTTATGTTGATGTTGCAACTTCAAATCTTTGACGAGCTTAATAAGCACGGCCAGAATTTGCTCCAGGACCTATTTGGTGCAACATGGTTTAACAAATCATGCATCATTACAAGCAATACTCGGAATAAAACTCTGGCATTGGGAAAAAAAAATGGAACGACATGAATTGCTTATTGACATACATTGTAATATTCAGCAAATTTTCTATCTGCAGAGTACAGGTCCTCTCGTAGGGCAACTTCTTCCCTTTCAATCTCTTCTATGATGAACTTTACCCTGATTAAATTGAAGGAGAAATGCAGTCAATAGCATGTCACAGAACAACAGAAATACTTCAAACAATGGTTCTCACAGTATATAGATTCACCAAAATCATTGATTTATGACTGAATTCATCTCAAGTAAAGCAGGGCAAGCTATGGCCAAGAACCAATATTGGCTCTCTTGTGTTCTCATTGGTATATTTATAATTAACACGAATCCCAATAGTCTATAAAATAACATAAAAATGCTTCATTTTAAGCAGTATGTGATTTTCAATAGAATGTTCTTTCCCAATACATCTTTGATTCCAAGTTCCAACTAATAAAAGCAGAATATTTCTTCTCATAATTCAGCCAGCCAGAGCCAATATACGGTACATACCCTATTGTCTGCTTCAAGTCACATATAACATTTGCATTAGCAGATACATTTATCAGAATCTATAGCTTGTGGGAGCACACAAAGAATACTTTTCCTGATCGGGATATAGCGTATCTTAATTTATATCACATACAAGAGAATTGTCACTGAGAAAAACTACGTTAAGAAAGGAACTCAAACCTTTCTGGAATTCGAGCACTTGAATTTTGATGTCCAGATGATGAGTCTGCAACAACAAAAGTTGGGATTAGGCATATGCTTGTCAAAATATGTGTAACTATAAGCAAAATAGACATTTACTCAACCAGAAAATTTATCAGTGTATGTGATCCATATGAGAGAAAGAGATACCTATGTCATCCATTATAAAAGCATCAGCTAATTTATCACACTTAGCTTTTAAACGAGCCTCAATCTCACGGGATAGACACAACTGGTACTCTGTCATATCCTACAGTAACATACAGAAGCATTACTAAGATTGCAATCACTGATCAATGATCTTTAAACGGAAAATATATATACATATATATATATACACATATATATATATATATATATATATATATATATATATATATATATATATATATATATATATATATATATATATATATATATAAGGAGATTCATTATGATGGCATAGGGGGAAAAATGTTCAAACAAAACGGGCAAAAAAGGAGACAACAGATAACAAGAGTTCGTAGTACATCATTGCCTTACCATGGACAAGGGGTTCTGCTGAAGTTGAGTTTGCCATAAATAAGCAGGTGTAATTCCAAGAAATCGATTAGGAACACCACCAACTCCAGGTTCTGTATCAGTAGCACTAGTAAAGATATTATTTGCAGCACTGGGAGTGCTATTAGCAGTTGTGTAATTTGTTGAATTGGAGCTTGAGCTGATTGTAACACTAGTACTTGTACTGTCAAGGGAACTTCGTGACATTATACTGCATTTCTCAATTTCTTCCTCACGAATTTCACCATCTTTCGAAATAAGAGGAAGCCTCAACCTTTGAGCTGCTTCTGCAACAACCATGCGATGCTCTAAAGTTTCATACACCTGAAACACAAAGTCACTTGTCCAATCAGACTAAATTCTGAGCTATAAAAATTAGTCCATGACAACGTAAACAACTAAACGTAGTGGGCAAATTCATTATCCCATTGAATGAGCCCATTGTCTTCAAAGAGAAGTCCAATGCCTAGTGGAGCAAGTTTTTCATACAGAATAACAGCCATCATCAGAAATGTAAGTTAAAAACACATGTATACATTGCATTCTTCCATGGACTACCAATTCCGAATCAAATTCCAATACCATCTTATAGCAACTCCAATTTTCTTTGTAACCCCTTTTTAGATATTAACCACCGTTTTCTTCTTTATATGCAACTCAAGTACAATGGAACTGTTTAAACACTCAAGTTTCTCTTTTAAGGCACTGTTATGACAATGCACTGTGTCAGGAATATCTGATAGCAATAGTTTCATCTATGAATCAGTAAACTTAAGTCTAAAATTGAAAATAAGCTAATCATTAAACCAAAATCAAATATATCTGAAAAAGCCTGATATTCAAAGGTTTAACAACTTGAAACCTGAGGGGAATTCTTCAACCCAAGCTGCATGTACGACCCGGGCACGTCTCGAATTCCTCCAAGATTAGCCACCGAAACCGCCTGTTGATACTCTTCC
This sequence comes from Trema orientale, assembly GCA_002914845.1. Taxonomy (NCBI): domain Eukaryota; kingdom Viridiplantae; phylum Streptophyta; class Magnoliopsida; order Rosales; family Cannabaceae; genus Trema; species Trema orientale. Next base: position 914,352 of record JXTC01000070.1, on the reverse strand, counting down.
ACCATTGCTATTGCTTCACTGTATATTGCCTACATTAAACACCCCCCCCCCCAAAAAAAAAAAAAAACCCAGTAATTCAATCAGCCCCAAGATCATCATAGAACACAAAAACATGAATTTGAGTACCTAAACTTACCATAGCTTCCAAGTAGCGAAGCCTTTCCCTTGACATTTCCTCCCTGGCCTGCATTATTTTCAATCCTAAGAAACCAACCCAAGTACCAACCAACACCAATTGGGAAAAACAAAAGGCTAAATTCCATTTTCCCAGAAAGACCCACATTTTCTAGGCAACCAAACAAGCAGAGGAGAGAGAGGGGGAGAGAAAGTGCTTACAAGTTGGAGGTCGTAGTAAGAGGATTTGGAGACGAGGGAGCCATCTGGGGCCAAGCAATGGCGCTCGAGCTGCTCGATCACTTGGGTCACGTCCGCCGGGAGGTTTTGACCTTGATGCACTCCCTTCATCATCTCTCGATCCCCAAAACGATGCCGTTTTCACCCCAATCTCCGCTCCACCGATACCGCTTTTTCTTTACTTCTTCTCTCCATTTTGTCTGGCCGGCTACAGCCTTCAAGTTTAAACTACCAGCAGATTCAGAGCCAACTTCGACTTCATTTACCAAAACACCCTTCAATTCTAAATGGGATTATAGTGAGAGAGAGGTATCCCTCAATTTTCAATTTTGGCTACGGTAGAGGCCTCCCTACGTAGGATCATGCCTCCCTACGTAGGATCATGCCTTAATTATCGTTGGATGGAAATCTGTGGGGAATAACGGGAATCTGTGGAGAATCTATTTATATACAGATTCCCATCCAACGGTGAATAGACAAGGCCCTACGTAGGGACGTCTTACTGTAGACGCGCCCATTTTCATAATACGTAATAACTGACAACAAATTTATACAAATTTTACTCATCGATATATATACCGAAAACTAAGTAAGAAATCATTTTGAAATTACTAGGAAATAGTTAAGGGGAGGGCTATAGTAGGGGCGCCCCTACATAGGGCTCCCCCTTATACACCGTTTGATAAAAATCTGTAGTATCAAAGACAGGGCCCTACGTAGGGACGCCCCTACTGTAGACGCGCCCAATAGTTAATTGTTTAAAAAGTTGCTTCACTAAATCTTCTTATCTTTTTTGTATTTTACCAACCATTGTTTATTTATTTTTTTTAGTTGTATTTATTTGGTTACCAAGTTTAAAGTATCACTTCTTATTTCCAAAAAAAAAAAAAAAGGTTTAAAGTATCACTTAAAAAAAAAAAAAAAAGAAAAGAAAAACAGTTGCTCAAAAAAAAAAAAAAAAGAGCAAAGTTAGAGTTTGTCTTTTTAAGTGAATTTTTTACAAAATTATAGAGATTAATAAGATTTGCTCGTAGTACATAACATAAACATTCAAAATAAGACAAAAAGATAGCTAAGTACCAAGTTTAAGAAACATTATAAAGGCAATGACCCAAATGAGACTGGGGTTATTATTAAGAGGAAATATCTAGCTATGTTCTCAAGGGTCTACTACTTGGGTAAACTTCATTTTGAAGGGCTCCCATATTTTTACTGTTTGTGGAAGAAGACACACATAGGAGATTGGTACAAATACATAAATTCCCTTACAAAATGTGGATGAAGGCAAGGTTTGATCGATCGTTTAGCCGCATGAATGGAGAGCATACTGATAGTAGAAGATGACTGTCACATCAGCCTTGGTGATGATTGTGGAGGATGTGATTTTTTTCTTGATTAGGTGCGTATATTAGAGATTTTTCGAATTCTAAATCCCATCCAAAAAGAATAATAATATAAAGTACGTTAAGATGCTAAGTACTACATGAGGTGTATGCATTTTTATTGAAATATAAAATGACATTTCAGATGGGACCTTATGTGGGACTTAGTGTATTAGTTTCATCTTCTAATAAAAAATTAATATCTTATGTGGTGCTTGACATCTTAAAGTACCTCTTAGTATTACTCATTAAAAAAATATACTTTATTACGTTCAGATGGCATACTAATTGCTAAGGATGTATGAGTGACAAATGAGGTAGAAGTCATGAGCTATGAGAAGTTAATTCATACCTCGAGTGTTTAAACTAAATATTTTTTAGTAAGGCACATACGTGTCACCTTTATGGGCGATAACACAGTGGAAATTCATGATACTATTTCTAAGCCTCCAAATATAAAGCTTAATTCTAATTTCAATGAAGCTTATACGAAGCAACCTATAAGCTTAAACTACTTATAGAGTATGAGCTTTGTAATATATGGATACCCATTATTAATACAATTCTGACTGATAAGTTCTCAATTGGGTGTCTTTAGATTGATTTGGCTGTGTAAGATCATTAACCCTCAGGCTCTTAATCGTTCAATTGCTTCTGCATATGTGATCGTAACTTTCTCTTCACTATGGACACATGTTAGTTACAATTTTTTAACAAATCTCTTCCTGATAATTTGACACGATGATCCTAGGATTGTTTTATATTTTATTTAATCCATGATTATATCTAACAAAAATTGGTCTAGAAAAATAACAAAAGTAGGTGTTATTGACCCATCCTACAAAAACCAAGAAAAATTGCTTCTTATGAACTGTATTTCTAAAGTATTAAAACTAATTAAACTTCTGTCCAACTCAATTCAAGTAGGTGTAATATTAATCTCTGTTGAATTTTTTGTAAGTCTTTTTTATTCCATTATCAGTCTTTCAGAAAATGAGGTTTCCAGCAAATTGAAACCGAAATGCATCTGACAATAATCATACTAATTGGGTCATCTAATTAATTGTAGGTTTGTTTAGATACATTTATTTTTATTTTTCTAAATAAAATAAAATGTGAAAATTTTCATGAGAATTTTCTTAAGAAGATTCAACCATTTTTTTTACTTAAAAAATAAAAATGATTTTACTTGTTTGAGTTTCTTCCTAGCCTTTCCAATTTGCACGTGCTAATTGGACAGCTTTCTCTAACCACTAATTGCTACAAAATAATCAACTTTGATTTGTGATTTGATGAAACACTGCATTTGATTTGGCATTTGGCAACCTTTGGAAAGAAGACCTCGTGCTGCATACGTGATATATTTTGACGACTCGTTTAGTAGGGAACAATTAACATGTGTCAAAAAGTTAATAAGCTGGGGATTCAAATGCTACAAAGTAAATTTTGGGGACCTAACCGATATAATGGGAAAAGTTGGGACCCCAGGTGATAAGTTTTGTACGAAGAAAGGGCATTTGCGCAATAATCAAGAGAACCTTCTTAGACCTCTAGGATGACTGGCGATACTCAAATTTGCTATTTTGTTGGACGGTGGAGAGGTCTCGCTTCTCAAATCTGTGAAATTTTCTTGATTTTGATGGAAAAGGGAAAAGCTTTATCAGCCATTGCAGATTCTGTAACCAAGCTCTATTTGAATACCGGCTCCAATTCCAAGCCCATCAACACCTCTATTGGAATCTCCAACCCTCAATTCTCCAGTAATTCTCTCTCTTTATATGTGTATGTATATATCTATGAATTTGTATGTATATATAGATTTATGTATGTATGTGCATATCTTTGTGGTTATGAATATATATATGTGCATATGGTGATAGCAGGAAAAGCTTGGGAGAAGAGGAGGCCCCCGGGTTTAGTGAGCTTGTGCCTGGGAGTTATTGGGAAGCATTTGGAGGATATAATTCTAGATTTGGATGAGATTTCTGGCAATTTTCCTGCTGATATTAAGGTTTTCTGATAGTTTTTTCTCTTACCCTTTTGTGGAATTTGCATTTTGCACCTTATTTTCTACTTAAATGGAGTTTAATGGAGATACTTAAGTTTGGGCAGGCAGTAGTACAGATTAGATAATTAAGCGCATCTCATTTGAGTTCATAAGTACAAAACAATGATCTCATTTTGATGTGGTTTAACAAATTTTCAACTTCATAAAAGTCTGTTTTCCAGTATTAGTATGATTAGCACCAATTTTTTGATCACCTAGCTGAGTTAACTAGCTTCATTTGATAGTTTGGGGTGTGTGTTACTCTATAATTCAACAATGATTGTGTTAACTCATTCTTATGCTCGGGAGGAATATTTCTTAATGGCAGATGGCAATGGCCGCGATTGCCAGACGAAGGAAGTTACTAAACGATGAGGTCATTGTCTCTCTAGCTGATAGTTCCTGGGAATTTCTTGACATCTCTGGTTCAGATGTTTCGGATATTGGCTTGGAAAAAGCGGCTGAAATCTGCAAGTTTCTACGAGCTGTGGATATAAGGTGTGAAATTTTTTCTTCTTTACTTCGACTGCTTTGTTAAACTTTCACCAAATTCAATCAGTGGTTATGTTTGGTTCCGACTCTGTTGCTCAGATGATTAGTATTTGTTTCCTGCTTGTGGTTAGCTAATGGGACATATGTGACTCTGATATAAAAGCTTAACTTGGCTTTGTAATCCCGTTTTATTGAGACAATTTTTCTGCAGTCAGTGCAGCAAAATTACCACAGCTGGGGTTTCTGAACTTGTGCGGCATTGTCATTCATTGGAGATATTAAGATGCGGGTACTCATCGTTTTTTTGAATATAATAGTATTTCTTTGTACACCTCATTTGTGTTTGACATTATGGATTCCTTCGGCTGATTGTGTAGTTCTACTTTTTCTTCTTTTCTTCCTGTCCTCCATCTGTAGGAAATTGGCAAACAATGCATATTTGAAGAACAAATGTTTACAGGATTTTTTTCAAATTGTCACAAGAACGAACTTATCCTGTTGCTATTGATCTGTACTCAGATTGGATAATCTAAAACCTTAGAATAACATCACAAACTGGTTCCTATAAATATCCAATAAATTGAACGAGCTGAGGAATTTGTGTTTTGACTAGCATTAAAAACCTAATAACAGGATATGAACCAAAGTTAATGTTGCAGAGGGTGCCCGAGGAGTGACTACACTGCACGCAGGTGCTTGGGCGTATTCAAACCAAAGTTGCATGACATGGAGGGGGATTCTTGGGAAGAACTTGATACTGCAGAAATTAATGGTGCAGAATCATTGCGGTGGCTTGTTTGGGTATTTACATACTCCTATTGGTGATGTTTGAAAAATGTCTGGAAAGATATTTCTTCTGGTGTCCAGATATACATTTTGTTGTTTAGGTGTTTGTATAATGTCTAAAGTGCCCTCCTTTTTTGCAGCCAAAGATTGATAAGGGTACTTTGGAGAGTTTTTCCGCTGAGTGTCCACGTATTATAGTGAATCCTAAACCATCACTGTTTGGTTTCAGAGGTACCAAAGTTCCCAGGGAAGCATTCCCAGACATCGCACTCGATGACCCTATTGTCGAGGATATCGATCCTAAAACATGGGTATTGCACGGATCTATCCCAAAGGCTACACCACCTCTGCTCTCAAGCAATGGAGAATTGTCCATGGCAGAAAAGTTTAGACTTGCATTTGAGGAAAGGGACACACGATTGGCTCCAAAACGAGCGAAAAATGCCAGGCAACATCAGCGGCGTGCAGAGAGGGAGTGGATGATGATGAATGCAAGGGCTAAGGCACTTGCTCTGGCCTCACAGGCGAGCAAGTCCCTACACAGTCGTAGCTAGTCCGAGCTATTATACATTTAATTGCATTACCCTTGTTTATTGCTTCTGTTTTTGTTGTAAAAATATGTGAAAGAAAAAGAACTATTTTGTTATGATGGAGAAACTGATTGCGTTGTTGCCTAATGAGATTATTACGGTACAAGTACTATGCAACTGCGACTAGTTTTCTCCCCTCAAATTCAAAATGTATGCAATCGTTTGTATACTATTATTGAGAGAGTTTGTGCATTTGTAGATATGAATCTCTTTGTTAATATCCTGTCTTTGATGCCCTTGTAGGCTGGTACTTTACTTCTGTTCTTTCTTTATCAAAACTGACTAGTAGTTACAATTTCTCTTGAATGGAACACTGCAGTCGCATTAACAAAAAGAAAGAGATCCATTCCTCCCAAGGGCAGGACATTGTTGTAGTGTTCACACAAACATAAGAAGTTTAACGAATATAAAAATACTCAGACGCATCTGATGATGACAATACACAGAAAAACTATGCCATAAACAAATAACAACAATATGAAGTTTACAATATATTTGTCATTCAAGTTCAATCTCAAATTCTGGTCAACTTCAAAAATTGTAAAGGAGCTTCAAGGACTATGGACCCTGTTTTACGGTTCATGAATCAAATCATCTGTATTCCTTGACAGTCCAAGGGTTCCCAGAAGAACATATCACTCTTCTCTGTATAAAATTCGCAGACATGCTTCATTATTTACACTAGGTGAAAAAGACCAATACAAAAAGGATAATGAAAAGGACCACCAAAAACAGTATCATCATCATCTGACCCTTTGCACCAGCCTTCTTCATGACCATAGCCACCTTTTTCTGCAATGAAATTGATCGGGACATTTTCATCCCTGATGAGACCACTCATATATACAACTATGATTGGCAAGCTAAATATAATAAAGCAGAACTCACTTCTCAGAGTTTGGAAACAATGATCAGGTCAGACCTACAAGCAGAGACTCACCTGAACAAAGTCAAGACGGTTTGATGTGCTGTCCATTTCCTTATCTAGATCTTCTATGATTTTTTCCTGAAGAAAAAAAGAAAAAGAAAAGAAATTTCAGCATGAAATATTACAACTGCGACCGTGAGACAGAAACAGTTAGCCTATAAGTAACAAGAATAAAAGCACTAAAAGTTTGGCTCATTAAGCAAAACTCCTGAAAAAGCATGTGTACTGTAATAAGTCCGATCATTTTTGAACTGTGGTAGAGGCACCAGAAAGAACGGCAACCTATAGAGACTATAGAGTTTTACCTGTTGAAGGAGCTCTTCATGTATTGTAAGCCCAACACCTCCAATTCTCTGCACACTCGCACTAAGTTCATCCAACTCCTCATCCTGTTGCCTAAAAACAAAAATTTCCAACAATACAAGTTCGAAGAAGATACATCAGTGCATGGAGAAGAATATCCAAAACCTTCTTAACTGTCTCTTAAGAAATAGGCAAATAAGCAACATATACATCAGAGGTGAGGGTGTAGGAAGAAGAGAGAAAGGATCTACTTTATAAGAAGCAACTGTCTATCTGACTCTGATGCTATGAAATCATCATTATCATTAGCAAAGTACGGGTTGGATCTATCTGTTCCATGCGGATTTGGCAACCTCATTAGCTCTCGGCGCATTGCATTTGCAGATGTGGTACCAGTACCTGTCTCCTTTCCTCTTTTAAGGGCCTTCTTTACTGTGCTCACCTAGAAAAATATTGCCATTATTTGGAATTTACATGAGCTTGCAGAGAGGCAAAATGCTACAAATAACACAAGTCCAGACCACACGAAGGAGCTGCTATAAATCCAACGAAAAAGATACTTTTGAACTGAATACTTCTCCAAGCATTAATGCTATAACACATTTATGTAGAATAAAGTTATACCATCAATACCTGAGTACGGGCATTGCTAGTCCATCTCCTTCGTTTTTCAAGTTCTGACTCATCAATGCCATATAAAGCTGGATCCCTAGCTGCTACAGCAATCGTTTTATCCAATTCATCCACCTTCCTATCAAGAAAGTAGGCTTTCAGCAGTTGCAGAGAATGTTGAATGAAGAAGAAACATACAAAAGCAAAAGTCATAATAACAGTTGTAGCATAAAACATTAGTCTGTGGTTATTAATCAGCAGCAGCGTCAAAGGAATAAAAAGTCTTGATTAAGTCACATCCATCATTAAGGTAACAACCTTTAAATTCAAATTATCCCATGTCCCCTTCTATTCAATACCATACATAATTACGTTCAAAATGAAATGTTATAGACATATCATGACATTAATTACAAGCGGCAAAATGCGAAAAATGGGTGAAAATATAGGATGTACCTGCCACTCAATGCTCTCACAACTAGCAAGTAACTCTTTTGCAAGATGTAGTTGCTCTCCGGAATCGCCGGGAATACGTTCCCAGTGATGAAAGGAAGATTGCAACTTGTCGATCTAACAAGAAAACGGAAAAAGAACAAATAAAACTTCTACTAACAGAACACCCTTCTGGGTACTTTCATTATGCTAATTTTAGCATCAAAACGTCATTTCGGTTGATCCATGACAAAGCGGAAACGAAATCTGTGAAAATCCTGAAAGTGGTATTCACAACTGAAATAATGGAACTCCTAATATGCCAAAGCACTAGTATTGGTATTAACAAACAAATTCAAAACTTACAGAATCTTGAATCTCCTCTTTCACCACATAAAATGGGTCCTGAGCCGAAGGCATTCTTCGAATTTAAGACTGTAACCTATCAAATCGCACGAGGAAAAAAAAACTTTAATCATCGAAAAAAAAAAAACTGCTGTAGGAATACATATATGTATCTATTATATACAACATTTAGCCCAAAAGGGTATATGTAAATCGATGAAATTTGCACCAAAACAGATTTAAAAACAAGCAAGTGTTCAACAAGATTCGATTAGAACTTGATATAAATTCAATTGAAAACAAATCCTGAATCTGCTCAGGAGAGTAGCAACAAGTTAATCAAACATTTAATTGGAAAACTGTTCGTAAATTACAAAATCGAGTTAGATATTCATAGCAATACAAATAGATCTAGTTGAGATTTCGAGGCAAAAAAAAAAAAAAAAAAAAAGCGATATGAATATCGTCGAAGATCGAGAAAAACATGTATACATTTAGTATAATTAAAACTCAATAAAAGGCTACCTGATCAAACTCGGTGGAAGGAGAAGGAGAAGGAGGAGGAGGAGGAGGAGGAGTGTGTTTTGGCAAAGTGTGTAGACGGACCAACCCAGAGAAACGACCCCCTGGTCTGCGAAGTCCCAAAAGATTAAGACGTTCCTTCCTAGAGAAATTAGGAAAACTAATTGGGCTTCGGCCTCGCAGTGTTGGGCCGCCACGTCGTAAGCCCAAATTGATTGGCAAGGGGATTTTAAGGGAAATTGACCTCGGTTTCTAACACTTTTACCCGTAAAAAACCAAAAGTATTACAAAAAATACGGAAGTCGGTTTTTTTTTTTTTTTTCCAAATTTTCGTCCAGTTTTTATTAGAAATATCAATTTTTAAAAAAATTTTAAAAAGATACTATTTTTAAAATAGTTACTAGTTTCTAAAAACTGCTTACCGGTTACTGATTATCAGTTATATACTAGTTATAAATACATTTAGTTAGTAGTTACCAATTTCTAGAAACTGGTTACCAGTTACCGATAACTATTTACAAAATGACATGTTTTTAAATATTTTTTAGAAAATGGTATTCTTCTAATAAAAACTGTACTGCACCTGAAGAAAACGTTAACAACCGTATTTTCCAAATTTTCTTCATAAAATACCGTAGTATTTTCCCAATTGACCTTGATAGTTAAAATTTGGCCCAAAATGACTTTTTAAGTTCACTTTTTCAAAATGACATTTCTAATACTCTCCAAGCAACAAAGTCTAAAATGCCATTAACTTGACTAGTCCTTGTCAGAGCTTTTGAGCTCTATTTTTCCTTCTTTTCCCAATTTTTTCTTTTTTAAATTTGAAAAACGTACCAGGGAAGTGGAAAGTTCTTTATTATTTGCTATTGTCTGCTACAAACGTATCACTTTAAGTCACACTAAAATATATAGTGTGTGTAAAAACATGAATTATGTAACTAAACATATCAAAACGAATCATGAGACATATTCTGTATCATTTGTTATTGTCCATCACAAATATATAACTCTAAGTCACACTAAAATATAAAATATCTCAAACAAGACGCATATGTTTAATAAAAGTTTATCACATACTGAAAATCAATTACAATACCAAATTATCCATTGAGTCTTAATTACTAAAAAAGAAAATGCAGCTACAAAAATATATTACTGTTGTTTGACTATCACAAACTATATGATCTTAAGTTATAAATTATCTGACTCTAGGCCATATGCACTAATCACAGATTTCAAAACAATACAAATCACACACGGCTTCTGGCCCATGAATAGTTATACGTAAGAAGATCGGTCTCCATCTCGTGATAGATGTTATTGTTGTCCCATCTACTATTATAATTCAGTAAAACAAAAGTACTGTCCATATCTGCAAAAACAAAAAAGGTGGATCTACAATTAGCCAACAAATTATGTGATAGGATTTCACAATGTTAGTTTACAATGTAAAAGAAATTGTGATCATTACTCTTACACTTATGACAAACAGTCAAAAAATTTTGATTACTTCTAAACACGAAGTTATTAACAATAGAAAATAAACTCAGACAAGGTATCACAAATTTTGTGACACTTTTTAATCACACAAAATAATCTCATAAATTCATACTACTTTTAATCATAATGTTAAAATAAGATGACACACAATGACAATTTGTCACAAAATACTGACAGACAATCACATAGATATATTTATATGCATCATGATCAACTATACATTTGACAAAGATCTAGAAAGAAAAAAAATATTTTTATTCATCATATTCAATATGTTAATGCATTGTCATATAAATTTTGATAGTAAGTGACACAAATTCTGACTTTCAATGTATACTTATAAAAAAATTTAAGCAAATATATTTTTAATTATCTTAGTCACAAGATCCATAACATATGACTATTACCCATTTAGTATTAACCCCAGATAAGAATAGATTTGAAACAAAACAAAAACATACCTTCTTCTTGGAAGAAATTGCAAAGAACAAATACGACTCAAAATGAAGAAAATGCAGTAGATCAGAGACAATAGATGACAAGATAAAAGAGAAACTTGTAGTTGAATGATAAGTGTCAATTTTACATCTATATGATAGTTATTTCCTTTACTACTTTATTAGTTTTTAAATCATTCTAAGACTAATTGCGTTACTTTTGTGATTGGTGTTTTGGAGGTACAATAGTGAAAATAAGCTGAATCGGGTAGAAAACGAGCGAAAACGGAAAAAGTCAGACGAAGCTGCAAAAGATCGGCTGAAAAGGGCTTAGCGCCAGACCCTGAGCTCCATTGCGCTAGCAGGATCAATCAAGGAAAAAAAAATATTAAGGACCGAGCTCCAGAAAGTTAGTGCCCCTACACTGGATCCTGAGTGTCGCAACACTGAGACCCAGATTTCCACCGACTTTGAGACTTTTTGGCAACCCAAGTGTTATAATTTGACTGAGACTTGATCTAGACGGTCCCCAGACCTAATTGCCTATATAAAAGAGTCTCTAGACTAGATGAGAGAAGTTTATATTCACCTAGAAGCCGCAAAACACTCTAAAACATAGAGAGAAGGGGGAGAGGAGGAGAACCTGTAGAGTTGTTACAACCATCTTTGTTCTTCTTCCTTTTATTTTTAGTTTTTATTTATTTTTTTTATTCTTAGAATGGTGATTATGCTCTTTATACTTGTATACATGCTAAGATAATTTTAGATTAGGATGACGGTGATTTCAAATCCCTAGACAAGATTGTTATTTGATTTTTCAGATTTTATGCAATTAGTTGTTTATTTAAAGTTATTTATATTCTTGTACACATATTGCTTTATGAATTATATCTCGTTTGTTTATGTATACAACTAAGCTATCATGATAGAGTTCTATTACTAGGATTTGTTATAGGCATTTGCTATATTTCAATTCATAGATAGTGAAATTATAGTTGATTTGATCGTTAGATGAGTTATTTATAATGAGGAACACAACCGAGATTAGATTCCAAGTTTGTATGATGATGATGATCTAAATCAACCTATGGTCTTTCTCAACTTAATGCTTTTGTTAATTAATTCTGAAGCGTTTGCTTAGATTAGTTAATGAAAAGAAGTTATCTATGCCGTTTGTCTAGTTACCATATAATCTAAGGAAAGATAGGAATAATTGTGCCTTTACAGATTATTTACAGTTGGTAGCTTTAGTTTATAACTATTAAAATCCGGTAATTAATTAGCATGATTGTTTAGGTGTGATGAATGAATCTTGACTTATTTATTTTATTGTTATTTTCTTTTCAGTTTTAGTTTTATTTCATAAGCCCCGTTACCTTAGGACTAGTAGTAACTTAGTTAGACCAATTCCTCATGGGACTCATCTTTCTTATTACTATACTAGATAATTATTACTATTGTCCTAAGCTTTGCTAGATAGAGATAGAAAGGTAATTAATTTGGCTGTTTGATTACATATCGTTAAACTGGGGAAAAACTCATGATATAGATCTGTATAATGATATCGAAACTAAAATACCTGACCCGTAGTATGCATCCCATGATAGACATTATTGTGGTCCCGATTACCGTTACAATATTGCCCATGTCTGCAAAAAATAAAAAATAAAAAATTGATACGGATCAACAACTACCCAATATATTATGTGACAGGATCCCATAATATAAAACAAATAGTGACCATCATAGTTACAAAATTATGACTACCACTTATAAACTTTTGTCTGCCAATAAAAAGATTGGACTACTATTACAACAGAAAACATATTCGGAAAAGGCGTAACAAATATTGTGATACATAGTGAAACACACTCTAACTTCTTCTAATCATAACTTTAATAAAAAATTCACATATACTATGCCATTTTGTCACAAAATTTGTGACATATGGTCATATACAGATTTGACTGTATTATATTAATACAAATATGGCTGGAAAAAAATTAACCTTCGTACAGATCTATATCATCTTATCAAAAATAACTATTATACCTTCTTTTTCGTACAATCAAGCTGAACTAAAATGAGGAGATGAGGGGGAGAGAGAGAGAGATGGGTGAGACAAAATCAGAGACGATACTAACTGAACCACAGAGCGAAATAGGCGGAAGATAATGGAGCTATGGTGGACAGAGTAGAACGGCTGAGCATGGGTAATGAGAGAAAGAGAGAGAGAGCTAAGTATATACAGCATAGGATAAAGAGAAATGGAAAATAGGTTGCTTTGGGAACTGAAAAAAAAAAAAAAGAGGGACTGGGAAGGAAAATTTGGGAAAAAGTAAGAAAGAAGAGGGAAGTTTGTACGTATACTCACCTAAAGAGCATAAATTGGCAATTCTGAAACAAGAAGTTTTCTCTCTCTAAAATGAACTAAAAATGTCACAGTTTTGACCTATAAAAGTCATTCTGAAAAGAGGAGTAAGAAAATCATTGGTCACAAAAGAAGACTACACAAGTCAATTTCCTAGCTTTTAATCAAGTATGTAATGGGAAATTGATATAAATCGTAGTAATTTTGACCGAAATTAATTTTTTAGGAGTGTTTTGAAAAAACTAATTTTTCTAGTAATGTTTCAGTGTTCTGTGACTTTGTGTGAAGGAGGTCAAAGAATTTGTGACTATTAATTAGTCATAAAAAAGTCATAAGTTTGTAGCCACAAATTTTCTTACCTCTCATCACATAATTTGTGACACTAAATGTCGATTTAAAAAAGAGCACTAAAAACGTCTTTTTGTGTCAAATTAGTACTACCTGGTTAATTTCCTATATGTAATATGTATAAGAAATGGCCTTTTAGGTACCATACAGCGAAAATTTGAATTCATATAGTAAATCTTTAAGAAATATTTTTGTGGACGTCTTTTTTTTATACTTTATTTTGATAAATGTCCATTTTTTTAATTTTTGTCGCTAAATAAACATGTATATGTATTTTTTATACAGTGTATTTATTTACTTATATACTAGTTTTAGTTTATATAATAAGTATCTAAATATTTATATTGGGTATATATTATTTTATACGTGATATATATATATTGATATACCGGTCATTTTACTATAACATTTGAAAAACTTGTATTTACTTAAAGTGGGCCCAAAATTCGGTCATTTTGTTATAAAAGTAGTATTATTTAGAGGAATCGTTATTATTATTTACTACTATTTTCTTATAAAGATAACGAGCTGAATATATGTGGAAAATTTTGATTTTTTAATGAACATAAGGTTAATATATGGAGTACCAACTGGGGCTAGCTCAGTTGGTCCAACGCTTGAGGAATGTGTGTGTGAGTTTGGGGGGATCAGAGGTTCAAACCTTAGTAGAGTGTGTGTGTTTTTTATTTTCTTTTAAATTTGTAGTAAGTGGTGGTCATTAGTTAAGCTCCACTTTTTTTTTTTAATAAAAAAAGGTAAATATATGGAGATGATTATACTTGAAAAAAATAGATTATATTTAAATTTTAATCATGTGTATTTCTAGATTGAGTATACTCGTAATTATTCTAATAATAATTAGACTTGTATATGGCTCTGTTTAAGACTCATGCATGTATAATTTTTTTCCTCATTTCGTAAGGATTTATCCTCTTTTTTTCTTTTATTTTTCCCCGCTAGATACACTAAAGAGAATTCTAGTCTACGAGGGTTAAAATCCTCTAACCAACTAATAAGAGGATTTTTTAAAGGGTCTTATAACAAAATGACTGAATTTGGATCTATTTTAAGTAAATGTTAATTTTTCAAATGTCATATCAAAATGACTGGTACAAATATCATATCCTTTATATAAAAATCTATATATTCCGTACATAATTTAAAACTGGTATATAAGTATACGTACCATATGTGAAAATAAATATACCTGATCATTTAGCTATAAAAATTAGAAAATGGACATTTGTTAAAGCAAAATGTAAAAAAAAAAAAAAAAAAAAAAAAAAAAAAAAGGATGCCAACCATAAACCCTTCGATCTCATCACACTGCTATTGAGTGGTTTTCCCATATACATAATCAATTCACTGAAAAAGTATAGTATAATGCGGTAGTTTGTTTTGTTTTGTTTTTTATTTTTTGGAATGCAATGTGGTAGCTTTTTAATCTTTATCAAATAAGACCACATTTAAAAATACGTCACCCTAGAATCTTTTTTTTTTTTTGGGATTAAAAATCGTAGAGAATTACTCTTCTTTTTCATATGTGCTTTTCTGTTTCTTTGCTTTTCTTTTTTCAAAAAGAAAATCATAGTATTCAATTAGAGTACTTTTCTTCTTTATAACCATTTTATGCATTTGCATGTATAATACAGTTTGCCGTAACAAAGCAATAGAAGCCATGCATGGGCCTTAGGGACTGGAATTTAGTTAACAGATTATAAACGGCATTGAAACAGAAAAAGTGACCAAGCAAGAGATTACTCTCTTTTAAAGTAGCCTGTAGCTGTAGTATCCATCATCTCATTGTATTTTTGAGTAGCAACAAGATGATGGTCATGGACTATTATTGGTAACACACACCCTGGAGGTCGGAAGTTTGAATCCCTCTAAAAGAATGCACACACACATTTCTAGACCCTTTACAAAGCTATGCTATGGGCACTAGTGGTGCCAGCACTATAATGATGTGTTTATCTGTCACTAGATGATTCTAATTAATAAATTGGGTCCCACATGAGCTATATCTGAATTATAATTATAATTAGCCAGTAACAAACTGAGACATCATGTGTGTTGAGCATCACATGATACCCCGTAGCTTTATTCAGCTAAATTAGACAACTGTTTGTTTAGAAAAAAAAGTGCATTAATTTCAAGCAAGTCTAACATGTGTTCCTCCAACGATTCACCATGGTATTAAAATATACATATATGTATAAACATAAGTGTTCTCCGCAGAGAAGTAAATTTAGATATCGAAGACTAAAGAACACTACTACGAGAAATGGAAACCTTAGTGCCCAATTAGTGTTCGAATGATATACTACATAATGCCACTTTGATCGAAATAAGCCAACTCTACCTGCAGACACAATTTTGTAACAAGCTCAAAATAACAGAAAAGCAAAACAACTAACCATTTTCCTACTAGAAAATAGCAAAGTTTTAAGATACGATACCTCTGTATCGAGGCGAAAAGTACAAGTATAAGATTTCCCATCATCGGTTGTGACAGTAACATCTTCAGCCAGCCTTATCTCGTTGATTTTTGTTGGAAGATCTATCATAGAACACTCATGACCTGTCAGCTCCAATGTCTCTGGATCCTCACCAGGCTTAAAGCTGAGCGAAATGATTCCCATTCCCACCAAATTGCTATGATGAATTCGCTCGAAACTCTTGGCTATCACTGCTTTCAGATATGTGCACATATGGCAACTTCTTCAAGGGACAATGATTCCATGGATTCAATTTCAAAGAGAGATCAAAACTCCTACTCACCAGTAGCATTTGACCTTTGGCAGCCCAATCTCCAGCACTTCCACTTCCATGATCAGCTCCGGCCAAGATGATTGTATCCTGTCCAGCAGACTTGTATCTCTACTAATTGGATGAAGTTGGTTTAGTTGAGTACAAATGCTTGAAAAAAAGTACTAAGCTAATCTAATGGATCGAAACTACACCACTTTCTACTTAAAAGCACATACTGTAAACTTTGTATTTATAGGAGTATAAACTTTTGGAAAAGGATCATAAAACATACCATTGCTGCATCAAACACATACAACTTCTCCCCCATGGAAATGTGGATTGTTTTGGGATGCACTTCTCTATCTAAGACCTTGTTAACCAGACGAATATTGGCAAAAATGCTCCTTGTCATCACTTTGTCGTTGCCCCGACGGCTATCATAGGAATTAAAGTCCTTTCTGTCCACTCCATGATCGAGAATGTACTTGGCAGCAAGGCTGTCCTTGTGGATGCTTCCTGCTGGAGAAATGTGATATGTTGTTATTCTGTCACCAATGTATAGCAAGCAATAAGCATCCTTCATCCCATGTGGGCTTGGCAGATCCCTTGGCATGCCCTTGAAGTATTTGGGCTCAGGAATATAAGTAGATGCTGGATCCCAAGGGTAAAGAGTGGTATCAGTGACAGTAAGCTTGTTCCATATGGGGTTTCCCTTTGTTATAGCCTCGTAAGTGCTCTTGAACATATCAGGCAAGACAATAGACTGAACAACCTACATATCTCATAACAGTTTAGCATATTTGGATTTATCTTCCCCAAAGAACAAGGGTATGTATGCTTCACCTGTGCAATTTCCTAATTACTAGGCCAGATATCTTTGAAGTAGACATCTTTTCCATCATTTCCTTGTCCAATTGGTTCTTTGTCCAAGTCGATGTCAACCTGAATTTTCTCTAAAGATTCAATGGCTAAGATTGAGTGGAAGTGCAAGTAAAGATGGTGAAGATATGTGTATTGGTTGGGAACTATTTAGTATATACCGCGCCAGCAAGTGCATACACAACAAGAAGAGGAGGGAAGCTCGATAATTGGCTCTAGTTAGCGGAGCGGGTGAATACGACCTTCGAAGTTTTGAATTCCAGAGAGGACAGCTGCAGTAATAATGTCTCTACAAACAAGTAAACATACAAAGAAATTCACTTAGTCAAGGACCAAGGATGAAAACAGTATGTAGAAATAAGTGAACTTGAAAGATCAAATATGCAACTTCTGTCAATGCCGAACATACCGTCATCTGAAATTGCTGATGAAGCTGATTCATCAAGTTCCCCCGAGTTTCCTATACATGTTATGCAGCCATATCCAACAGTATGAAATCCTAGCTGGTTCAAATACTCATGCAAGCCAATAGAGACAACCAACAGATAAAAATGATCAAAATGATGTTTCAAAACCATCTTTTAGATTCAAAAGATAGGCTGCAGATTTTGGACTTACCTCTGAACCAGATACTTAGTAACTACTCCAGAACCTAGTCCAAGGCTTGTTTTTATCCAAGGCTTAACCTGGCGAGTAAACATATTAGAGCATGTTAAGAAAAAATAATCAGCTACAAACTAACAAACACACACACACACACACCAAAAAAAAAGAAAAAAATCGAACTTTGATTTCTTCCACTAGAAATATGTTTGACATATTAACTTTTAGAATTTTCAAAAGCTTCAATAGAGTGATAGGTACATTTGAGAGGTCAATTAAACTAACCTCTAAACCCAGTTTACATGCTTTCTTAGCAACAAGTCTATCCCCAGTCATGACACTTGGGTTTAATGTGTTAGTACAACTTGTAATAGTTACAATGACAACACTTCCATGCTTAAGTTCAGCAGATTGTATATGAAAAGAAAATCTTGCCACTTTACACTGCTCTTCTTTGGGAACACCAAAATCCAGAAAAATTAGAGATCAATCATGAGAATAGACGCAATAGAAAAACTTGATATCAACTACACGTAACATTCAAATTCTAAGAACTTTGCCTCTTGGTTTAATTGGCAATAAAATTCAAAGTCTGTATAGTTTGGTTGGTTATTATAGAAAAAAAGTTAATAATAGACTTGGTAGAGAAATATATCTATCTATTTATCAACAAATAAATTAATATATTAAGGCTTATTAGCATTAGCTACTAAATCTCATTCGAAATGACAGAACCTAAAAATCAAGCAACAAAATTCAGAGTAGCCTGAGGAAAAAATTTGGTTTGCACCTCACCTTAAAAGATCAAGACAAGAATGCCAGTCCGCCTTCACGTCTTTCAAAGGAATTCGATCATAAGGACTACACAAAAGTATAATCACCAGGCATGATGGAATGAACATATCATTATCTCATAAAAAAAAAGCAAGTACATTTTCACAAATCTCACCACTTTGGACCTGCGACACAGAGTTCTACTTCTGCTAGATCCAACTGCAGATAAGATGTATAAACTCTTTCCTCTTGAGCCTTGATAAAGAAAAAAACAAACAAACAACTTTGAACACTAAAACTAACACTGCCATTACAAATGATTGTGCATACAGAGAAAATTACCACATTGTAGTCAACAAACATCTTGTTTGCACGGAAGTATACTTCTATCATTGTCACCTAGTTTACAAGAAATGTTAATAGAATGTTCCAATATAGACTAGACTATTTTTGTCACGCCCCAAGACCAAGGACATGGCAACCGCCACATGCCCATAAAGATAAACTTTATAGACATGAAAGGCTTCGAATCCAATCGTTATTACAAATCCAAATAGATTTATTATCAACCCAAATATCTCATCATAATAAAACTCCAAACAATCCAAATCATTAATATTAATTTACTAAATCCATAATAACAAAGAAACTAAAACCATAACAATAATCCAGTATACCTCAAATGACCAACAATATCTCAAAATAAAAACCAAACAATATAATAACTCTAATTAGTAAAATTTGAGTCCTCAACGATCTCCCTCCTTCAAATATGAGTTCCACTTATTGACTATTCTCCGAATCTGAAAAAGATTAAAGAATAAAAGGGTGAGCTCGACAGCCCAGTAAGTAACCAATAACCTCTACTAGTTGGATCAAGCATATGCAATTTGAAATGTTTAGTAAGTATTTTACAAAATAACTCTAACTTTGAAATTAATACTTTTAAAAATAAGGCAATGAAACTAATTAAAAATCAATTTAATAAAATAGAGAGTTTCAAAATTCATTTTATCAAACTTGTTCAATAATCGATATCACTTTCAAATTCTACTCTACACTTTTGGTGACTATGGTCACACTTAACCCCTGTGACTAGGTCCGAATTTGCCACAAATAACCCCTGTAGCCGGGTCCGAATCTACTACAGATAACCCCTGTAGCTGGGTACGAATCACGAATCTACTACATTTAACCCTGTAGCTAGGTCAATACTGTCCACATATAACCCCTGTGGATTGGGTCCACATGCATAGTCACTGAAGAGCGTTTCAACACACATTCAATTATAAAGTAAATCACCAACACTTTTCACATTTGTCAAAGGGTAACAATTTTCAGATAATTTGATAATAACAATATCATAAGCTTGATCCATATTTTATTCGAAAGATAATTATCTCTTGTCAAAATAATTTTCATTTATTAACAAATTGCTTGAAAACAAGTTTAAGATTTACAAACATAATTTTCTTTAAAAGAAAGCAAAAGAGACATTAACTTAAGTAAACCAAAAGTCACTAGCAAAGATGAAAGGTTACTTACCTATTCGCTAGCCTAACCAATCCAATACCAATTTGCTAGCTACCACAAGCGCCTATAATTATAAGGAGAATCATACATGATAATTAAACATTCAATAGGTACCTTAAATCATGCCTAACACAATATCTAACCCGCTGCCCATGCACACTTGATACATTCTACATTACCCCGTATAATCTCGACATCAAAAACTCATAACAATTCCAAATTAATTCTAAAAAATGTGAAACTTGGAGAACAATATCTACAAGTGATTGGAGTCCTAAAAATGCTAAGAGCATGGCTGTAGGGTCCATAGGTAGACCTCACAAAGCCAAGTAAACTGCTACCACATTTTACCTTAATTGCTGAAAGTTACAAAAATTTTTCAGATTCGTAGTGCTCACTTTGAAATACTATATCTCCCTGGTTATAAGTCCGTTTTTGACAAATTATATACCGTTGGAAAGCTTATTTGATAAGGTTTCCAACCATACCAAATATGACCTTATTAGACTAACAGAAGTATCAGAAAAATCAGTCGCAGTTACTGCTGCGTTTTACTATTGTAGACCAAACTCAAAAATCTATAACTTTTAATCTAGACATCCAAATCACATAATTTTGGTCTTGTTTTAAACCTCACAGCGAGAGCAATCAATCAAAATATAAATGAGCCCTAGAATCATAACTTATATAAAAAGATGCTTCAAGAATTCTAAACCCTAGATGATGAATTAATCCCAAGAATCCCAAATAATTGATTGATAATTAATAGGGAGGAGTTCTTTACCTTAGAGAATTGACAATCAACATTTTGTAATCTTTCTCCTCCTCTCAAGCCTTCAGCCGCTCTCCTCTCCCTCTGCAAAACGTTAAATTTTTTTTTTCTTCTGTCAGAGACTCTGAAAAATTATGCGTATAGGTTTCATAAGCCTTTAAATTACTAAATTGTCCCTACTTAATTAACTAAACCCTTGGCCTTTTTGTCTTTTGTCCTTTCATTTATTATTTTTTTTTTCTAACTGTACGGGTTATTACAATTTTACACTTGATTTAAAAGAAGGGAAGTAAATCAAAGAAGTTATTTACTGTCTCATCACTTCTTCTAGTTAGCTTAAGATACTCCAATGTAACACGATCGACAGGGAAGAAACCTGTGGTTGTTCCATATTCTGGAGACATGTTGGCAATGATGGCCCTATCATCCAGTGATAGTTCACTTATGCCTTCACCTATATGAAGGGGAAAAAAAAGTTAATACATATTTCAATTTCCTGACTTCTTTAGTTTCAAACACAATTAGTCTTACCGTAAAACTCAACAAACTTGCCAACAACACCACGCTTTCGCAACATTTGAGTCACTGTTAATACCAAATCAGTTGCTGTAACGCCATCTCAAAATGTCCCTAACAACTTGAATCCAACAACCTGTGGCAGCACTATGGTCATCGGCTACTTAAGCATTCCAACCTCTGCTTCAATACCTCCAGCTCCCCAACCTGCAATTCCTAATCCATCGATCATAACTGTGTGGGAATCTGTACCGACAACACTGTCAGGGCAGAGAATTCCATTACTATTGAAAATGACCCTTTCGAGATATTCCAAATTAACCTGCAGATTTTCATTAGGAAGCTATACTTAACATGGTAATGTATATGGTAAGAAAGTACAAAATAATATATATGAATTTATTTAATGAGGTTACCTGGTGGACAATTCCAGAACCAGGAGGAACAATAAGCATATTATCGAAAGCATGTGATCCCCATTTAAGGAAAGCAAAACTTTCTTTATTCCTCTCAAATTCAAGCTCCATATTCACCTGTAATGCATCTTCGGATCTTGATACATCAACCTGGACAGAATGATCAACTACAAAATCCACCGGAATCTGGTAGCAAATAGAACATATTTGTTGACACAAATTGTCCAACTTCATTGTGGAGTCATCATCATTTAATTATTTGCACGTAGGCATGCAACAAAATATGGTGCATAACTACTGATCAAAAATGACATTTATTAGTTTCCATAAGTGCTTTTAATTTATGGGGGTAACATTAATAATTTGATTAAGTATTTACAACCAAAGATAACTAAGATTCGATGTGACATGAAAAGTACAAAGCACAAACCGATGGATTGATCTTATTAGGATCATTGCCAAGATTCGTCATAGCATCCCTCATACAAGCAAGATCAACCAAAACTGGTACCCCACTAAAGTCCTGGTCAACAACAAAAAAAAAAAAAAAAATGGTATTTCAAAATTCCTTCCAAATAGAAGTGATTATTTATCTTGTTTAACCACAAAATTTTACTGAATGAATGAATTAGCTACAAAACCTGGAGGAGAAACGAGCAGGCTGGAAAGGAATTTCAACTTGGCTTGGTGAAGTTTTCTCTAAATCAATGATTTTTTCAACATATATCCTTTTTAACTTTGAAATTGTCACAATTATGAATTGCTGATTCCAAAAGTATCTTAATTGAGTATGGAAGCCTCTCTTAACAAAATAAAAAGGTACAAACGTCATGTTTAATGTTTACCATCATATATGTGTATGGTATAACAGTAGTGTTGAATGTAAATGTGTACTTTACTCATCTAAATATATACATATGTAACATTATTTCATGTGTACGTACCAATTCTGGGGATCATTAAGTGCAAGCAAATTATAGTACTTTCCAAAGTCCCCATCTCTAGGCTTGGGAAGACTGGTCAACATGTCCATGAAAGCATGTTCTAAACATGAAAATATTTAGATTTTAATGCATGAATAAATGTTCAATTAAAAGGAGAAAAAGCTTATACTTAAATTAATACCAAACTCTAATTATATAAACAAAAGGAAAAAAATTATATGTATTAGAAACATAACAATAGTTGCCATATCTTTAGTTTAAGCGCTCAAAATGAGACGGTTCTAGCCTGAGCATGACTCTCGAACACGTTCACCAAGCACATAGAGACGAGATCAAACGACATCACTTGGATACAACAGAAGTTGAACACAACTATGACTCGAACACATGTCTGATGTTGTACACATGTCATAATTTGAGTTCCGTTCACGTGTCTTATACATGTCCAAAATCAATTTTCTATGATTGTTACTTCTGTTTCAATTTTAAAGATTAGCTTTTATAACTTTCTGTGAGATCAACCCCCTTGATACGACCAAGGTCTTTTATAACTTTGCTCTTGTTGTCGTTTAAAGCTGAAAAATGACATATTCTTTTGTTGATAGTAAGAGAGAGTTCGTTCTATGGTTTTTAAAGTTTGAAACGAAAAGTCGTCTTTCTTGTTAAGGATTTATTGTGTTTTTACTCTATACCTCATTCTACTCATTCCAGACTTTTAAAATATCTCAAAGTTAATCTTTGAACTATTTTTTTTATCACAATTTAGTGTATCTGAAACTTCAAATATGACATTACATTGTTTTTGTGTCGATTTTAGGTTATGATATCAGTTTGAAAAATCATGTTATAAGAGTAAGATCATGATCAAACGTATTGAAGCGTACGACTCTCACAGCATGACCAGATTAGAACCAAGTAGGAAAAGCTTACTGCGTATGAAAAAAAGAAAAGAAAAAAAGAAAAACTTATAAATATCCCACGAAACCTACAATTCAATTGTAATACCCCTAATTTCTCTGATCACAACTCTGTTGTCACTTGTCTATGGACAAACTCCACCATTCCCATGGAGATATCTAGATTAAGGTAATTTGACTTGACTTTCTCTCTCCAATTCAATTTAATTATTTATTTTGTTTATTTAGTAAATAAGTAATGGTGGTACTAGTTTAGAACCTACTTTTAATTACTAATTAGGGTTTAAATTTAATTACTCATTACTCACCTGCTTCTGCAAATATGTCTTTAGATATGTCTGCTCTAGGGCCGGAGAGACAACAACTGAAGAGGTTGAATGAGTAGCAGAAAATTGGGATTTTATCTTTCCTCATCATATATATATATATATATATTTTGGAAAATAGAAATCCATTGTTCTGAATTAAAATTTCCCCCAGTTTTCCTTATTCAAATCCCTAATGTGATTACAAACAGGGCAACTTAAGGTTTCAATTATTAATTAACATTGTAGTCCTACTATGTGTTTATGTATGTGTCTTAGGACTCAGAAGCCATAATGGTCGGTCTCTATGTAACTCTTTACTTGTTGATTTAATGATGAGTTTAATAAATATGGTCTCTATGTAACTCTTTACTTGTTGATTTAATGATGAGTTTAATAATTATGATAATATATGATGGTTGCCAATCCAGTAGGTATTTTTTTTTTTTTTTACCTATGTGTAAGTTTTTTTTTTTTTAGCCGTTGGATCATCATCTAATAGTAATCCAACGGCTATAATGAGTTGCATGAAAAGACGTACATCATTAATGTTATTTCTCTCATACCTTTTACAATAAAAAAATATGCATAGTAAATTTTCATTGGCTAAAATGATACCTATGTGTAGGTAAAAAAAAAAATACCTATTAGATTGGTGCCCATATATGATATATATATATATATCCATGATCTTAGTTTAATTTTATGATTAATTTTTATCATTGTTTTTGAATCGTGATTAATTTACTCACAAATCAAGTATCAATCAGCTCAAATAATTGTAAGTTCTCAAGAATTTATGTTGGTTTCATGTGCTTTTATCTTGTTTTTGTATTTCTTGTGCATAAATGAGAATCAAGATACATTGATGTTCAAATATGGATATTTAAACCCTTTTGATGAAAGCTGAGTTCGATAAGAATACAACGCAATGAAAATCATGCAAAACAAAGGTAAAATGAAGAAACGGCGTCCCTTGGAAGAAAAGTTGTCGTGTTGAGTTCCAGAACTGAGAGCACCGTGACACTTGAATAGTAGCGTCACGGCACTGCCTAAAAATCAGACCTTCAAAGGTTAGAGCACCGTGGCACTTTCCAGGGAGCACCGCAGCACTACTCAGCGTCCTGAAGTGCATTTTTAGCAAGTTTTTAGAGCCAATCTGGACCCTTGATACTATCTGATCGAATAGTTGACATTCCACCCAGCCCAGGTCATCCTGGAGCTTTTTAAATACATTATTAAGCCTCCATAAGAAGTGTGGAGAGTTGGAGAGGAAAAAAACAAAGAGAATTTAAAAATCCTAGAGATGAAGGAGCTTAGAGCAAAAATCTTAGAGAGGATGCTTGAGACGCGGCTTAAAGAAATTGAAGCTTGTAATTCTACCTCCACAAAAGAGTTTTCTCTTCCTCTTTCTCACTCTAATTTTATTTGAATTTTGTATTATGCTTGATTATTGAATATATTTATATATATGAAATTCTTGTTGAAATTAGTATTAGATTCTCCTATGTTTAACTAATTATTCTATGCTTGGGGAATGATGTAGCTTAAACTTTGATTCTATGTCTTGATTTTCAATATGTTCTTTGATGTTGTTGTTGAATTTATTTATATTATTCCATGCTTAATGTTAAGAATATGTCCTAGAAAGTAATTTCTTTGTTTGGTATTTTAAATAATATTTATTGGATTTAAGTATTATCTATTTGTTGTTAATAAATTTCATATTATGTCCCAATAATATACATGTGATAGTTTATGTTTTCTATTATGTAAACGTCTAAAAGTTTTCATGACTAATAATGAGTAATAAAGAATTGATCGTGTGAAGTATTTACATATGAAAGACTAAATTCTTTATTTCATTATGTCTAAATTAAAAGTTCACATTCTACAAATAAAGATGGAATACTTTATTTTACTATATAATATAGTGTTGTCTATTTCAACGAGATTGATGAAGTCTCCAATCATCGAAGTGTCTGACTTCGGATAGAAACACTAGTGCATTATAAGAAAGTTATAAGTGCATTGAACTGGACCAAGTGAAAATAGAATTTGAGGTTAAGTACCGTAACTCAATATTCTATCTTTTACTAATCTAGCACTATTACAAAATTACCTTAATCCTAGTGATTGTCGGACTTGCTTTCATGAGTTTTATCTTTTTGACTTACTAAAAGACTAATTCCGATTATATGGTTTGAACTCTGGTATCTTGGAAGATAAGATTTATGAATTGACGAGAACGCCCTTCATAATTTGGACACCATGCATATAATGTCACTTTGAGTTTTTTCAAGGACTTTGATAATAAAAAACCAGGCGCCAGGTATTCACTTTGTGAATTTGACTGTATTTGTATGGGCAGTTACAAACACAGTAGTCAATTATTATCCATTAGATGAAAAATAGTAACTCAAAGGTAAATATGTACTAGATGGAAAATACAGTAATTTCACCTCACTAGTACGGTATTACATTGGGGGTATATCTGCAAGTACAGTATACACTAAATAGATCAAGTTAATTAAAGTGTTAATTAGCTTCACAGAAAATATATGACATTTAGTTTAAGAGTGCAATATTAGGCCTATAGTGGAGTGTCCCAATATTAATGGACAAGGCTCAATCATAATTAAAAGTTAATTATGATTGTGGGTAGTTGGCCCATTGGAGCTTAAACTATTTAGATCCATAAGGTTCCCTGTCTAGCTCACACATAGCCCAATACTAATTGAATGATCAGTTGAGCCCAATAAGTCTATTAGGGTTTATATCTCTCTAATACTTAAGAGAAAAATTCTCCTAAGCCTGTACACAGTAGCCACACACCTACTACAGTCATAGAGAGACTTTAATTTTTGAAATACAGAGAGAAAGAGATAGTGTGGGAGAGATGAGCCGCCACAAGAAAAGTTCCGTGTTCATTTATGGCCGCTTAGGGAGAGATACCCATGGCCGTAGACATGCAGTCAAGGAGAAGGAAGAGCGTCTTCTAGATCATCCGCTCATCTCTCATTGGGAATCAAGAAAGTACTCACACACCGGATCATTCAATGGGCTCCAGAGAATAGACGGGAAGGCTCAATAGTTGTGAAGTGCTTCCAGATTTTATCTAAACTAAGATCCATAAATTAATTTATGTTAGATCAACGATCCTATATTTTTGCTTTGTAAAGTTTCAAGAAAAATTTTAAAATATCAATTCTGCTGTGTTCTTGAATTATTTACAAAACTGCGGAAATCGTTTTCGATAAAATCGTTTTTCGAAATTTGTTTTTCAGAATTTCTAGCACTTAATGCTTTTCAACTAATTAACTACTAGTTGAATGATTTAGTTTCTAGAATTTGGTACTTGAGAAAGGGAATTTTAGAAATAATCATAGGATAATATAACCTAGGACTTGTAGAGCTTGAGAGAACCTATAATTCCTTTGAAGCCATGATCAAAGAACTATTGAACATAATAAATTCTTAATTTCTAAGTTCGGAATAGGGATATTGGAACAGAGATTTAGGAATGATTTCATTCGGCACTCGAGAGAGGGAGTAGAAATACTTTTGAGTTCTTGGTTTATAAACTAAGAATAATTAATTAGAATATAATTGGTGATCAAAAGACATAGTTGATGGTTAGGTAAATTCAATCCCCTAGTATATTTGTACATAGAAGTCTCCATATTTTATTTTTGAATTTATATTGATCTTTGTATTTATTTAACTTATAAATTCATTTAGTTTGGTTGCTTAGATAAAGTTAGGTCACGATAATTCTTGTACTTAATTATAATTTAATACTCAATTCCTCGTGGGATCGACAATTCTCTTATCACTTTATTACTTGATTACGACTCGTACACTTATAGTTATTTTACGTATATGTATTATAGTGTAACAGTGATCAATACCACGATTTTGCAGAGATAGAACCGCAAGAAGAAGGAGTGTGATAAAGAGGCCAGACAAAGGCCAAGGCAGATAAAATACAAGCGAGTAGAAAACTTAGGAAAGAACTTGAAGCTATCAAAAAGAAGTATCTGGGACTACCCCAAAAGCCCAAGAAATGAGTTATGGTTAAGCCTAGTGACAAGTTCCACTTCTCTTTCGAATGGGACAATGCAGAGGACACTTCTCAGACTAAAATCCTCACGAAGCCCAGCTTTTGTTCGGATAAAGGTTTTGTGCCGGCATGGACTGATATGAGCAAAAGAATAAGAACAAGGTTGTTGATCTCCATTGGAGTGAGGAGAAGCTTGAGGAGATTACCGAGAGGGATTGGAGGATTTTCCAAGAGGATTTTAGTATTTCCTTCAAAAGTGGCTCCAACAAGACACCTCATTTTATGAGGAGTTATGTTAAGAGTAAATTAAGCTCCAAGATCCTCAAGGCTGTAGAGAGAAATGGCTATAAGAGGCATTCCTCGATTTAAATGGCAACAACCCCACTTAGTCTCCAACAGCGAGACATCATTGGCATTGCCCAAACTGGCCTAGGGAAGACTGCCGCCTATGTTATTCCAATATTGAGTTACATATTGTCAAGGAGGCTGAAGAATAATTGCAATGATGAGGAGGAGGAGGAGGGGCCTTGTGCAGTTATCTTGGCACCCACATAGGAACTTCCTCTCCAAATTGAGAAGGAGATTGTCAAGTTGGCCCAGTACTTGGATATGAAGGTGATGTCTGTTGTTAGAGAATATTCAGTTGAAAAGCAGGGGTTCGAGTTTAGCCGAGGCCAGTGTGAGGTTTTGATTGCTACTCCAGGGCATTTGATTGATCTCTTGCAATGGCATTATATTATTCTAAATAATTACAATTATGTAGTTCTTGATGAAGCTGATTAGATGATGATTAAGAAAATGGAGCAATAAGTTTTTGATATCCTGGAAGCTATGCCAGAGGATCTTAACAGAACCACTTACATGTTCAGTGCCACTATGCCCCTTGCTATAGAGAAGCTTGCTAGAAACTACTTAAGAAATCCAGTTATGGTTAGTGTTGGCACAATTGGAAAGGCAGTAGAGTTGGTCACACAGAATGTGGTTTTGATCACGGAATCTGAGAAATTTGGCAAACTGAAGAGACTGCTCGACGAGTTTGGCGATCAAAAGATCGGCATTGTGTTTGTCAACACCAAGAACAATGTAGAAACTGTGGCCAAGAAATTAGACAATGCAAACTACCGCGCAACGACTTTGCACAGTGGCAAATCATAGGAGCATAGAGAGATGAGCCTCGAAAGTTTCCAAAGCAAGAGATGCAATGTCCTTGTTGCAACGGATGTTGCACTGCGTGGGATTGATATACCGAATATGGCATATGTCATCAATTTTGACATGCTGAAAGACATTAAGAAGTACACACATCGCATTGGCGAACTGAGCACGCAAGGACGATGGGAACCTCAACAACGTTCTGTACTAAGGATGATAGAGACATCTTTAATGACGTCAACCAAACTCTTACTTGTTCAATATCTATTAGTTTTAACAGCTGCAGTAAGCTTATTTAGACTCTTGTTTGAGGGGTCGTAATGGTGTAACAATATATTTTGACTCATAATGGCTTTTTAAGTACGACCCATGCTAATTCAGGTACGTAAATGAGTTAAGATCATAAGACCAAATTATAGACATGTTAATATGTTATGATGTATATAAAGAAAAGAAAAACTTAACAAGAATTTAGTAACCGTTATATAGTTGAGGCAATAAGGAAAAAAATGTAGTTGTTTTCCCCCGTGGAAAAAAAAGTCTAAATTAGTTTACTTTATTGATAATGTCTTCAAAAAAGATGAAACCCTCTTACCTTAAGGTAGAGGAGAAGGAGAAGAATGGTAAAAAAAAATTCACTTTATTTACAATGATGAGAGGCTTCTTATAAGTAATAGATCCTTTACAAGCAACTTATATTAGACTTTATCTGATTTGTATATATTGAATTCTCAAACATGAAAAAAAAATAATAAAAAAAAGTCATTTGCTGTTTCAACACATGTTCCAGTTGGCTTAAAGATTCTACAGTATAAAATGGACAACAGAGAAGATTGAATCCATGGGTATTGCTCTATATTCATGACACATATGTTGGCAATGGCAGTCCTATCTGTCATGCCCCATACCCGAGGACGTGCGCCGCATACCCATAAGGCAAAGCCCCATAGGCATGCAAGGTATCTTTCTATAGACCAATATAATTAAGAATATTTAGTCTCCAATAAATATCAATACATAACATAAAATCCAACAACTCTTATAAAGTCTCCAAATATTCAAAATAAACAATATACAGTAGAAATTATAATCCAATAAATTCAAAATGATCAACCTTCCGAGTCTTTATATTTTCTCAATCAAGATAAAGAAATTCCTCTCTTTGAACCATGCACCTCAATTATTACTAAATAAGTTCCTTTGTGAGCCTGTTAACTGATAATTTTTAAAACTTGGGAGAGAAAAATAAAAAAGTGAGCTAGAAGCCCAGTAAGTAACCAATAACCTTAACTACTTAGATCAAGTATATGTAAACCAAAATCATTTACAAATATCTTTCAGAACAAATTTAGTTTCAGAAATCAATACTTTTAAAAATATTCAAACCAAGTCATTTAATAAATAATTTAACAAAAATAAGTAATAAGTTTCCAAATATGTCTTTTCGAATTCCTTTTTAGTTAATAATAATTTCAATTATACTTCTCCCCAGTTTTTGTCGACTATGGCCATACTTAACCTCTATGACTAGTCCGAATCTGCAACAAATAACCCATGTAGCCGGGTCCGAATCTACTATAACTAACCCCTGTAGCCGGGTCTGAATCTACTACAGATAACCCTTGTAGTCGGATATGAATATGAATCTACTACATTTAACCCTGCAGCTAGGTCAGTATTGTCCACATAACCCCTGTGGATTGGGTCCACATGCATAGTTACTGAAGAGAGTTTCAAAACACTTATTTATAATAACGAATCATAAACAATTTTACTTTCATCTCATTATAATATTATAGTTATTCTAAAACAATTTTCTTGTAACCATGTTCAATAGTAATTCATATATTTAATCCATAATTTAGTATAAAATATAAAATCATACTATTTTTTCCAAGAACTATATTATTTCAATAAAACAGATTTCTTTCAATAAATAGTCTTACTACTAAAATATATTTTTACTTAAAATCATATTTTAAAGAAAATACCTTGTAAATATGATTCTATTAGAAATAATAAAACAATAAAACATTTAGCTTTTGGACGAGAAAAACTAATAGAAAAGATCAAAGGTTACTTATCTCGTTCACTTTACCTATTTAACTAAAATAATCAACATAACCTCTCAAATATCTATTATCATATAAATCATACATAAGTATCATAATAATAAAATCATACTCTAATTACATAAAAAATATTGACTACATGCTACCCATGCATCTTCTATAATTAACTCCATAGCAATTTCTAATAATGTCAATTTCTCATAATTCATAACAATTCTAACTTCTCTATAAAAATTACCAAACTTAGGGGACCTGTTCTATAAATTATGGAGTCTTAAAAGTATCAAGAATATGGCTATAGGGTCTATAGGTAAGCCTTGTGCTGCCAAACAAGCCGCAGCCACGTTTCTCCCAAAGTACTAAAAGTTTCAGATTTTTTCCAGATTCATAGTACTTATTTCAACTATCTATAACTCTCTGGTTATAAGTCTGTTTTTGACAAATTATATACCGTTGAAAAGATAATTCGAAAAGCTTTCCAATCATACAAATATGACCTAATCAGACCAGTAAAATTCTCTGAAAAGCTAGTCGGAACTTCTATTGTGTTTTTACATCTTAGTCCAAAACTCAAAAATTCATAACTTTTAATTTACCTAACCAAATCACTCAAAATCTGTCTTGTTTAAATCCTAATATCAATAAGTTTCATCTTCTATTAAATATTTTCTCATATTTTATAAATAATTTATGAGCAATTCAAAACTCTAACCCTGGATATTCAATCGCAATCCTGAAATCAAACTAAAATATAAAACTTAATTGGATAAGAGTTTATTACTTTAAGTGTCAGTCTCAATAACCCATGACAACAGTCTTTACCATCTTCTTCTTCTTAAACGCATAGCCTCCACTCTCTCTGTATTTTTTTTCTTTTTTACAGAATGTACGTATAAACTGAATATATTATTAGTCTTAGGGTTTCTTAAAATATCTCTAATAGAATTACTTATGTGTCCCTAAATAATATCTATTAATCAAAGGCTCTTTTATTTTTTTTTATATTTATATTATTTATTTAATAGAAATAAACTCCTTTTTTTAATGTACGGGTCATAACACTATCAGCCAATGAGAGAGTCCCATAGATATTTAGAATAAGAGAAAATAGGATGGAAAGATGGAAGAAGTAGATGACTAGAAAGGCTAGCTCAGTTTTATGATTTTTGGGAGTATGAGAAGAAAAGAGTTTGAATTCTAATTACAACTTATGTATAATTTAAAAAAGAAAGTAAATGACTAAATCGAGAAATTTTTGGAATGGGGATTAATTTTTTTTTTTTTACCTAACATTCTTGACATAATGCAATTATGCAACAAGGGTATCTTTAGAACCTCTTTGTTTCTCACTAAAGTTAATTTAAAAATGTCCCGAAAATTGTCCTAGAAATGTGATTCTACAAAGTAATAACAAGGATAATAATAATAATTAAATAAAAGAAAATAACTCCTAAAACAAATAATATTTCCTTTTTTACTTGGAGAAGGGATTTGGACGTGACGATGTTGTTTTAAGCACTGATGACTTGAGTATACAATTTAGAACTTGAGTTGAAACTACCTAATTGCTAGTAATTAACGGGTAGGAAATTTTTTTTTAAATTTTTATTAATGAATAATTTCGAGATTAATGAACCTTTAAAAGATGGTAAGGAAAATACTTTATTGTAAATTTTATAAGTAAAATCCAAATTTTGCGTTGAGTTTTGACATTCCAATTTACGTGCAACTAGTGAACATATCATTCAAAAATTAAAACGAACAAAGTGACTTTCAGTGTCGTTGTAGGCCCGTTTTCCTCTAATTATATATTGAATATTTTTTTATATCAAAGATTAGGAAGAAAATTTTTACTTTAGTGAGAAGAATAGTAAATCAAAATTGAGACAACATTAATTATTTCTTATTTTTTTACTTTAGTGAGAAGAATAGTCAATCAAAATTGAGACAACACTAATTATTCTTATTTTAACGTTTACTGTTTACCTCAAAAAAACTTATTTAATTTTTCTTCTTTCCAAGAATACAAACCAATAAACATTATTAATATAATTTTTACAGTATGAAAAAAAATCCTAATTTCTAAATGTCTAACTTCCATCTTCCCTCACTTTGCTTTGCCTACTTGTCTAATTGTTTTGCTACCAGAAGAATTAATTTCAGTTTTCAGAGAAGAATCGACAATATGTAAATCATATTTTTTTTCCTTTTTGATAAATAAGGTAAAGCTAAATCTATATACTCTTTACGTGTGCGAAATATTTCGATATTGATGAATGCATCTAAATTTTACCTTTGACAATGATTTTTTTTATATTTCATTATAGATTTCTTTTAGTGTATAAGTTGTTTTGGTGCTTTAGTTGGATACATTCATTATTGATTTAGAGGTTTGTGTTATAGTTGGAGATTTTCATCATTGCAGAACGGATCTTTATTAGACTTTAGACCTCTATTGCAATTTTTCTTAATAATAGATCTTTATTATACTTAAGACTTTTATTGCAACTTTAATATACTTAGACTTTTATTGCAACTTTTTCTTAATAAAATTAATTGAGTATTCTAACCAAAATTTTTTTTTTCATTTATTTACTTTTTTTTATCTTTCGTGGAAATGAAGCTACTAAGAGTTTGGGTTTTATAGCAAAATAACTGAATTTTGGGCATATTTTAAGTAAATATCTATTTTTAAATGTATAACAAAATGACTGTTATATTAGTATATATACTATATGTAAAATATTATATATTTAATATAAAAATTAATATACTCATTACATGAATTATATGTAGTATATATAAGTACAAAAATGCATATATCTGGTCATTTAGCTATTAAAAGAAAAATAAATATTTATTAAAACAAAGTACAAAAAGATGACACTCACCGTCATTTCTCTAAGAGTTTTTACCTAATACCCCAAAATTAGTTGAGTCGGCTCTAGTGACATTTTTATCCCTTCGAAAAAAAAGACTTTATCATTTTTATTAAAAGGTGATATTTGGCTACACCTACACGGACATTTGGCTACTTTTTCATCCTCTGATTATGGTGAATTGCAAAAAAAATACTCTCAGATTTGAGTGTAATACAATTTAAACCCTAAAGTTCGGACTTTACAAAGTAATACTCTGACATTAAAAATTTGTGAAAGTATCTAGACTAACTTTTAACCAATTTTAGTACGAAAAGACAATAATATCTTCCGTTAAAACAGGATTAATCCTTATTATTCTCCTTAATTTTGAGGGTATTCTTGTCTTTATTTATTAAATTTATTCAAAAAATCAACTCAGTATATTAATTTTAATAAATTCTCAATTTTAAAATATTATTTTATAGAGTCTTAATTTCAGAGTTTAAATTGCAGAATACAAACTTCATAGTTTTTTTT
The DNA here is from genome assembly GCA_002914845.1 of Trema orientale. Lineage (NCBI taxonomy): Eukaryota > Viridiplantae > Streptophyta > Magnoliopsida > Rosales > Cannabaceae > Trema > Trema orientale. The sequence continues at coordinate 879,805 of JXTC01000070.1, read as the reverse complement.
TCCGTTTTTTTTTTTGTAAATTACCCTCTAATTATAATTATCCTCGAGCTAAATAGGAAGGTAGCCCTCAATTTTTATGAAATTACAATCCTACGCCATTTACTTCACACTCAAATCACTGATTATTTTACATTCAAAGTAGGAAAAATATTATTTAGAAAAAAATGTGTTTCATTTTTTCTAATGAAGCCCCCGTGTTTTGGGAATACGTGAAAACTTGTTAAAATTTGATTTTTTTCCTATTTGTAAAAAGTCTTAGTAATTTAACTGTATTGATTGAATTTAAGAATTGGCTTACACAATTTTTCAAGTAACATGTTCCATTTTTATTTCTTTTTAATAAACGATCCAATAAGAAGAATAATAATTTTTGAAGTAACATATTCCATTTTTATTTCTTTTTAATAAACGATCCAATAAGAAGAATAATAGTTTTCAAAGATCTATATTCAAACTAAGTTTGTAAGTTTGTCTTTACATCAAATTAACGCAATTTAGTTTATACAAGATCATATTTCAAAAATAGTTCTGATTAAAGAAAATAAACTCAAAGAATTTTTCCATGTTGAGTATCTTTGCAAATTATGAAACACAATGTTACTCTAGGTGTTTATCTGCTTGCATCACACAGTTCTCTACAGCGATATTTAACGTCTTTATTATTAAGGAAATTTAAATAGAAAAAAAAAAAACGCAGTATACTTTGCTGCTATCCAACGGCAAAATGGGAAGACTTCGGTACAAAAGAAATGGTAAAATCTTACCCATAAGTATGTGACCATAATTCACGTATTAAAAGATAATTACTTCTTTGGCTAGTAATAAAAAACTTTCAGTTAGACTTTCCCTTTTTAATAAATTATCCTCCACTAGCTATTTCTACTCTTGCTATAGACCTGTGATTAAAACTAAATGAATTCATGCGATATTATAAATAAAGGAAAAAAATTATGGGATCAAAGCCGGATAAAAGATGCTCCTTCATTTTATATACATAACCAAAACATATTTCATATTTGAATGAAAATTTCAGACCTACTAGATAGTCATATCATCTAATTAAAACTAGATAGTTCATATTATAGTCATATTGTCAAATTAAAGCTAGATAGTCATATCTCAAAAATTTCTCTTCTTTGGTTATATTTATATGGTTGCCAATTTAGTAGGTATTTTTCTTTAGTTATATTTATATAGTTGCCAATTCAGATATTTATTTTTTTAGTTATTAGATCATCATCATATCTAATAAAATGCATGAAAAGACGTGCATCATTAATACTATTTCTCTCTCTTACTTTTTAGGGGATGGCTACAGTAGAGACGCCCCTACGTAGGGTCACGCCTTAATTACCGTTGGATGAGAATCTGTGGGGAATAACGGGAATCTGTAGAGAATCTATTTATATACAGATTCCCATCCAACGGTGAATAGACAAAGCCCTACGTAGGAGCGCCCCTACTGTAGACGCGCCCTACTTTTTATTACAAAAAATGCACCTTTTTATTATAAAAAAAATGTGCACGATAAATTTTCATTAATCAAATTAAAACCTATGCATAAGTGTAAAAAAAAAAAAATACCTACTGAATTAGTGCCCTATATATATATATAGAACTTCTCAATAGTTAATATTTTTTTGTTACCATAAATGGATACTAAAAAAAATAATGATAGCATTAAATTTTTTTGATAGTAATAAATAGCATTAAATTTTTTTGGCAATCACCAAACTAATCACCACCATAGGATATTATATCTAACGGCTTAAACCATTACAACCATCCATGGGTAAATATTTTTGTAACTATTTAAACCAAACCCATACATATATATATATATATATATATATATCTAAAACGTAATTAAATGAAACCTTTAAGCCCCTTAGTAGTAGAAACACCAGGATAACTCATGGATTGTCTCCCACTTGTTCTTCAAACAAAACATCCTCACACGAAAGATCACCGAATTGTGCACATCCATTAGTCCATTTTGATTGTACTCAATGTCAGTAGGTTCCACGTATGCATCCCTGAACTTCAAAGTGTTTAGATCGTCTGTTTCATAACTATCGTCTTGAATCTTGATCAGTAATACCAGTTCTGTCAATCAGAATCATTTTGCAACCTATCTTCAATTTAAACTTTTTCTTGATCGCATTTTTCAATTCTGATTTTTGGAGAAAAGCTTCACCATCCACACACTTAACTAAGCATATATTTGGTAGGAAAAAAACACCAGAATAACTCAGCGGATTATCTCCCACTTGTTCTTCAAACAAAACATCCTCACACGAAAGATCACCAAATTGTGCACATCCATTAGTCCATCTTGATTGTACTCAATGTCAGCAGGTTCCACGTATGCATCCCTGAACTTCAAAGTGTTTAAATCGTCTGTTTCATAACTATCGTCTTGAATCTTGATTAGTAATACCAGTTCTGTCAATCAGAATCATTTTGCAACCTGTCTTCAATTTAAACTTTTTCTTGATCGCATTTTTCAATTCTGATTTTTGGAGAAAAGCTTCACCATCCACGCACTTAACTAAGCTTATGTTTGGTAGGAAGGAAAAAGAAGAGGAAAGAAAAGTTTTGATAGAAAAGTAGAAGGAATAAATATTTGGGTTATTTGATAGAAGGAAAAAAAGAAAGGAAGAGAAAAAAGGAGGGAAAAAAGTGATGTAACCCACTCAAATATTTTCCTCCCAAAAATAGAAAAAAAAAAAAAAAGGGAGAAGAAAATTTTTTCACTCATGTTTAAAAGTGAATTAACCAAATTAACCTTGTATTTTACTTTTAAAATTTATTAAAAAGGACAAATCAATCATTTTAAAATATACTAGTTTTCCTTCCTTCCTACGTACCAAACAACAATGGAGGAAAGACACTTTCCTTTCCATCCTACACATTTTCTTTCCCTCCTAATTTTTCCTTCTCTCCTACTTTCTTTCCTCTCTACCAAACATAGCCTAAGGGCAGTAACTCCCTTAGGATGAGAAAAGAGGACTTTTGGAGGGTTCCCATGATAATTGAGCCACTTTGAAGCCCGATCAGAAAACTGGAAAGTATTCTGAATGTCAGCCAAGTCAAGGTCTTTCAACATTGTGAAAGGTCGTGCGGTTTCATGCTTCACCATCTAATAAAAAGAAAATGGAATGTCCAAACAAAAACAAAGAAAACATAAACACAAACAAAATCAGAAAAGAAAAAGAAAATCATTACTAAAAAAGGGGGAATACAAACATCCAATAAAGCAACCCTCAACACCAGTCACTACTCATTAAAACCCCTAGTGAATCAGTAACATAAATTAGCAATACTCTATATACGAAGAAATTTAAGCCTAACGAGATTTCAAAGAGAAGAGAAAATAAAAAATCGATAAAATTACCCCATACACCCAAAATCCATAGTGTGTATGAGCAACATAAATTAGCTATCCTCTATACCAGAAAAAATTCAAGTCTAACAAGACTTTTCTTTTTTTAGAAAAAGGTGATAAACTTAACCTATACGCCCACAGCCCAATTCTAGTCAAATCACTCAAACCCTAACTGTACAAATATTAGCAATACTCTATATGTGAAGAAATGAAAGTTTAACCAGATTTCAATGGGGAAAAACGTTTTACAATACACCCAAAACCCAACCCTAGAGATGAAAGTTTAACCAGATGCAATGATAAACCATAATCCCAAAACCCAACCCATGAACGTTTAACCAGATTTCATTGAGAAAATAAAATAAATAAATAAATAAACCTAGCCATACACCCAAAACCCCAAAAATCCCTAGTCACTAATCATTCAAACCCCAAGTGTAAGCAACAATTACAACATTAGCAATACTAGTTTAACCAGATTTCAGATAAAGTATCCGGAAATTAAACAAGAAGAAAAAGAAGATGATGAACGTACCCTTCAGCGCAAAGCAAAGCAGAGCAACAGTAACACTACCAAACCCTACAAAAAAAAAAAAAAAACAAGAGATGAAACAAACATTAACTTGATTCAAATGAAATAGGAGGAAAATAAAAAAAAAAAAGAGAGAGAGAGAGAGGACTGGATACTTACTTTCTCAATTGAGCGGCTCAGCTAAGGAAGTAGAACATAAATGACGCTTATATAGTAGGTTAAACCCCAGGTTAAAGAGTGGGCTCTTTTACACTTTTTTCTTGTTCTGGGTCCCTTTTTTACACTTCATTTTGTAAATGTATCTTGTTTGTTTGCCCCATTTTCATTATTGAATGCCAGAGTAAATTTGGAAAATGGACAACTATAAAGAGATAGAATTCGGTCATTTTACTAAGGCTGATATGAACATCTACAAAATTGGATTTTTTAGCCAAATGGCTGAATTTTGGATCACTATTTGAAAATTGACTGTTTCTCAAATATTATAAAAATGGCCAAATCTTGAAAATGATTTAGTATTATCCGTTTTTCACAATTAATAGATCAAATTATATTGATTTAATTTGTACAAAATTCATTTATTTTTTTAAAAAAATAGATCAACTGGAAAACCGCCATTCATCAAAATAAAATAAAATGGTAATGTATTAAATAGGTGTAAATAACGGCCACTATTTAATTGATCAAAAAAAAAGGGACATTTCTTACAAATACTCTACAAATTTCGGCTGCACATACATTTGAATAATCTTTAGCCCAAACAAAATTCGGCCCAAAACTGGGCCATTTTGCTAAAAAGCAAAACACTTATCCAAAAAACACTTTGATTTTGAAAGGAAAAAAGAAAAAAAGAAATTCTATTGTAGGAGGGATAAAATTGCGTGATTTTTCTTCAATCCAACGGTCAATAAATGACTAAATATATGAAAGATTATCTACACGATGTACTTTACCTTAGAATAAGGTAACATTCAAAGGATTTAGCTACTCTAAAAGCTTATTAGATTATTCTCATTGACAGTATGAAGGCAATAGAGGCCAGTGATTGAAATTGATTTTTGCTTTGTAATGGAGAGCTAAAGGTTGAGCGATTTTATTGTCGTAGAACTGGTTTATTTTTCCGTATTTTTCAACATGTCTCCGTAGAAAAATAGTAGTTTTTTTCTCTTGAAATAATATGACTATGGAACGAAATTATCTTCATCATTCATGGGGAAAATGATGGTTGTTTTAGCCTTAAAATGGCTTCTTTTCTTGAAACGAAATAAATGAAAAAAAAAATATTAAGAAAAAAAAACATAAAAGAATATTAGATATGAATCGAAGTCCATTTCGAATCTCATGCTTTAAACCTCTCTATTGGGCTGGTCTCAAACCAAACAAATAAAGGCTCATCTTCTGGGTTTCACCCTCTTGCGCGCTAAGTGAAAAATGTTGGAAAACATATCTAAACCCGAATTCCTCTGTAATTTTACCAAACCACAGATAGAAATTTACTCTAAATTTGATCTCGCATCATGATTCTGGTTTCAGTATTTTACGGGTTTAAAAGGAATGAAAATTGTAGCGATTAATCTGATCTCAGGCCAGGCTAGATCTGATCTAATAGCCCAATTTGAAAAAAGAACCATTCGCTGCAAACCAGTATACGATAACTTAATTGATCCGTCACAGTTATGCACCGTAGGATTTCAATCTAAAGACTGAATAAACGCTCCTATGGGTAGGAGGGATTTTACCTCTCCTACATTATAATTTACCAAAGAAAAAAAAATGATCGATAGGATAATAAGAAAGATTACAGACCGCAGAAAAATAGATTTCATAATAAATAAATATAATACAAATTACAAAAATATGAGGAGAATCAAGATAGAAAAACAAATACAGCATATATCTTAGGAAAAAAAAATGATCTATCCAACAAAAAGACGGAGATTCACAAACCACCCCAAAATTAATCAATATACAGAGATCTACATAGGAAAACAAAGAAAACACGTATCTATTTAACAAAACGACAGAAATTATATTACCTACCCAAGAATACATCTATTAGCAAAAAAAAAAAACACCGATAGATGTACATAAAAAATAAATAAATAAATTACATGCATATCTACATATATTAGGGAAAAAATACTGATCTGTATCTAATAAAAAAGATGAAAATTCCATCTTCAGTGATCTTTCTAATAAAAAAGAAAAACACTAATCTATATACATATAGATATCTACATATATCAGATTAAAAAAAAATCTACATATATTAGCAAACAAAAAACAAACAAACAAACACCAATTAATCTAACAAAAAGACGAAAATTTTCAACTAATTGAACGATTAATTATAAATACAAAATTGTTAGGACGATTTTCACCAACTATCTACGTATTTCGCTATCTCTGACTGTGTCCAATATCTGGAAGGATCGGAGGAGCTGGAGGGGGTACCTGCAAATACTCTCCGATGCTTAAGTCAGATATCGGTCCTAGAAGAGATATCAGTGAGTGGATAGAAATTACTTACTTTTTTCCGTGGCGTGAGCCATGTTTATATTTCGGGGATTGGGGCCTGATTTCGAGGTTCCCTCTCCGGCCTCGCACTTTGTCCCCGAAATCACGGACTGAAGTCGCCATAATTCCCCCTGATTGGTACGGCTTGTTCCCAGTCGCCGGCTCTGACACGAGTCCTATCGCAGAGTGGCACCTGCAGGTTCGCCGTCCTGCCAGGGGAATGCATTTAATATGCACACCTACCCAACAGAGCATTAAATGCTCTGTCTGGGTCTAGAACTGTGAATGCAATCCAGAGTCTTCCAACGGAAAACCCTTGAGGCTCTTGACCCCCAGCTGTCGGGACGGGGGTCTGGTTGGGCTGGGCGGGCCCTGCCCTGACCCGCTTCGACAGATGGCCCAAACATCTTCACGTGAAACGCTCGTGACATTCAAGTAGTTTCCTTAGTTACGTGTCATCTGGATGTACACGTGGCGCATGTTCCGAAAGCGGGCTCCACAAAAATCACGAAAAAAATGCCGGAGAACGAAAAATCAACATCCATAGCCAATGTCATACAAAACTAAGGACAACAAAGATGCCGAAAATTTCTAAATTACGACTAAATAAAAGTAAAATTATCTGAGATCTGATTAATCAAAAATAAAGAAAAAATTAAATAAATAGAAATCAATTACGACTATAGAAAACACTATAACAACGAAATTTTTACTACTCTAAGATCTGATTTAGAAAAGGATTAAAAGAAAATAGAAATCATGGTAAACACAATAACGATGAAATCTATACTACTCTAAAATTTGATTAAGAAGAAAGATTGAGAGAGAGGAAGAGAGATCAGGTAGCTCATCTGATTGAGGGAGACGAAAGAGATCAGGCGGCTCAAGAGTGGTGAAGCAGTGATAGAGAGTAAGATACATCTGATTGAGAGGCCAGGGGCGAGAGTGGGGAGTGCGAGGGGGAAGGGGAAGAGTGCTTTCTCAGCCGGCTAGCTAGAGTTAGACCTGGCAATTCGGGCCGGGCCGACCCGGCTCGACCTGGTATTTTTAGGGCCCGGGTTAGGGATTCGTCTGGGCCCTTAAATTCAAAACTTCCAATGGTAACATTTGTATATATACCATTTTCTTTTTCTTTTTTTAAGTTTAAACTATTTTTTTAAATTAAAAAAAATATTTTTTTATACTATAAATACTCTACACTCTCCACTCTTTTTTCACACTTAACAATTTTCAAATATTCTCTTATTCTCTCATTCTTTCTCTCTAAATCTCTAATTATATTGTCAATTTTATCTTTTTCTCTCTTATCTAATTACCATTTACTAATTATTAGTAATTATATTTTATAATCTCTAAAGTCCAAACTCTCCACAACTCATAAAGCTTAATTGAAGGTACGATTTAATTTATTTATCACACTTATCTTTTTAATTTATTTAATTTGTAGTATATTTAGTTGTTTACTATTATTACTAGTATAATAGTTAGTAGTTTGTAGTTACTAGTTAAGTAGTTAGTAACTTAGTAGTTCTATAAGACTTTGTTTTTAATTTCAATTCAATTGTAATTTTTTACAATTAAGATAGTAGTTCATTAATTAGTTTGTAGTTTGTAAAAAATTTATTAGAATATTATATTTTAAATTTCAATTAATTTTTAATTTTTAGTAGTTTACAATTAAGTTTGTAGTAGAAAATTTATTAAATATGATTTCAATTAATTTGTAATTTATAGTTGTTTACAATAAAGTTAGTAGAAACTAGAAAGTTTATTACAATATTAAATTTTTAATTTCAATTAATTTCTAGTAGTTTACAATTAAGTTAGTAGAAGTTTATTAGAATATTATATTTTTAATTTCAATTTATTTGCAATTTGTAGTTGTTTATAATTAAGTTTTACCTAATATCCATATTTGTAATTTCTATTTATTTATAGTTGTCTATAATTTTAATATCCATATTTTTAATATAGGATATGAATATGTCAAAAAATATCCCTATTGATTTGGAAATAGATGACGACCAAATTCGCATAGCTGAAGAGGGTGACCAAGTCTTTGAAATGCAAACTAATCCAAATGCTAGTGGAAGTTGTTCACAATTTCAAGATAGTTGATCGCCGAGTGCAAGCACGACCTCCAAACGTGCAAGGACAACTTCCGATGTATGGGACCATTTCGATCCGGAATTCAAAGATAAGGCTGATGGTAAGAAGACAAAAATGGCAAGATGTAAATACTGTAAAAAATTATTAACTACTAAACCATCTAGCGGGACCGCTCATTTGAAAAGACATAGTGATGCATGTGTCAAAAAATACAAAAAAGACAATGAGCCCACTCAATCAATACTTCAACTCAACAAGGATGGTTCGGTAAGTTCTTGGAACTATGATTCTATAGTCGCTAGGGAGTCTCTAGCACGTTTAATTGCTATAAAAGATTTACCATTAGGTTTTGGTGATTGTAATAGCTATGAAGATCATATTAGAACATCTTATTATCTAAACTTTAAAAGAGTTTCTAGAAATACCACTAGGAGTGATTTGATTAAAGTTTATGAAAATATGCGTAAATATTTAATAACTGAATTAACTTCATTAAACTTTTATATTGCATTGACATCTGACATTTGGGGTGCTAATTCTAAACAAGATTATTTAAGTGTAGTTGCACATTATTTAGATTCAAGATAGATAATGCAAAAAAGAATAATTGGTTTTTGAGTCGTTGATAATAAACATACTGCTGAAATTATTAGAGATAGAATTTTAAATGTTGTTGAAGAATATGGAACAGCGAATCAAGACACTGTTCGTATTTGTAATGAAGAATTAGCCGAAAATTTCAATAACTTGTACATGAATGATGATGATGAGTCATAAACTCATAACTAATGATATACTAGTTTTTTCAAGTAATAATTTGAATTGTAATAAATGATAATCAATAAAATCAAATTTCAATATTTCAAATTTATTTGTTTTATTATTTTTCTTAATATCATGTTTGATTATTATTAATTTTTTAACAATAGAATTGATATGTAGTTTATGTTATCAATTTTTTTAAATGAAAATTCAATTAAAAAATTTGAACTTAACATGTTTAAAAAAAGTTATTAAAAAAAATAAATCAAATAGTAGCCAAAAAAAAAAAGGGCCGAAGACGGGCGACGGGCCAACGGGCCTGGCCCGGGCCCTATTCACTCACCCCCTTAAGCCCGTGATGAGCGGGCGAGCCGGCCTGACCCAACCCGCCCATTTTGCCACCTCTGGCTAGAGTTAGAGGGTTAATGTTTTTGTTAATAGTTGGGGTTTGATTGTACTGTGTTAGATTGTGTCTCAGATCTGTACTTTACTGACACGTGTGAACGTGAACTCGTACCCCTTTTTTTTTCTTTTTTATTCTTTTTGTTTTTTTTTCCAAAGATAGATATTTTGTTCGTGTGGTGTTAAGTGTTTAGTGAAAATAGGGCTGGCCTTGAGGACAGAGGCTCACGGCTGGAGAAAAGGGCAAAGGGTAGGACTAATTTAGCCCAAAATGACCTTTATTTATTTATTTTTTTTGTATTTTGTGACTTTTTAGGAGTATTAAAGATAATTTTAACTTATGGTAAAGAAGAAAAGAACTTTTTTTTGTATTTTCTTAAAGTGATGTTTTTAGGAGTATTAAAGATAATCTTAACTTATAATTAAGAAGAAAAGTTCTATATTACAGTTTTTTTATTAGCCAAAAAAATTATAAATCAAGACGCCATTAACACTAGTAAAATGATTGTTTTTTTAAAAAAGAAAATGCACAAAAAAGGTCATGAGGAAATCTGATTTCATTTAGTATACTTTCATAAAAATTGAAAAACCTATAATTAAAAATTATTTGAAAAATCTAGGATTTATTTAGATTATACTATTTCATAAATATTTAGATAAATGTTACTTTTACTAATTAATGAAATACTTAAGGTAATCGGTCAAGTTTCCTTAGGTGACCTGGTTACCTAAAGTAACTTAATTGGTTTCCACTAAATAACCTAATTGTTTACCTCAAGTATCACCAATTTTGAAGAAAATGGTATTTTTCTAAATATCTTTCAAAAATGATATTTTTCTAATTTTTTTAAAAAAGTTATATTTCTAAATCAGTCTGAAATTTTTCAAAAAATTCAACTTATTCGGGATTTTTTCAATGGGCTAACTAGTTATTTGACCATTTTTTGGCCCAAAGCTCAATATATGACCAAGCTCAAAAGTATATAACTAAATGTCTCACTTACTAAATGACAAAAATGGAAATACAACATATTCTACAACTAAATTTTTTTAAAAAATGGACATTTAACTATACCTTTTAAAATATGGGCATCTACTTAAATCAATTTAAAAAATTGGTCATTCACTTGATTTTCTCTTTTTCAATTTATAGACTTTAGGCCTGGATCTTTGTAAGAAGTAAAAGTTATTTGAGCCAAGTTAGTTTTAGATAAAATTATGTGAATGATCAATTTTTTAAATTTGTTTAAATAGATGTCCATGTTTTAAAAGTTATAGTTGAATTGCCATCTTTTTTAAGTTTCAGTTGTGAATTATGTTTTATTTTCATTTTTATCATAAAATGAATTAGACATTTATTTATAAACTTTTGAGTTTAATCATATATTGAGTTTTGGGCCAAAAAAATGATCAAATAGCTAGTCTACGCTTAGTCCTATCTATGTTATTTTTTCTCCTAAGAGGGGATGGGCTGCTTCATAACTATTTGAAAAGTATTAACATAAATCTCTTACTTGTTAAAAGAAAATGTAAAATTAAAAGAAAAGATTACTAATAAAAATGAATAAAATTTAAAAAAATAGGAAAAAATATTTAAAGTACAATAGAAAAAATTAAATAAATTTAAATAGATTTAGCATGTAATAATTTTTTTAAAAAAAAACCTTGTAATGAGAATAATAGTCATAAATTTTTTTAAAAAATTAAGGGGGACAAGTGGTTATTAATTAGCGCACTGCCCTATTTGGTTCACTAATTCTATCTCTTTCAAATGGGAATAAGTGTTTATTTCAACACTTTCAATTTTTCCATTCAAGTGGTCCATTGAAATGAGTGTTTGTCTCAACAATTCAATTTTTGTCATTTGAATGGTTCATTATAATGTCTCATATTTTAATTACAACTCATTCCACTTTATTTCACTTCAAATGTCTCTCATCCCAATTATAACCTATTCTAAATGAATGAATCAAACGGAGCCGAACTTTTAAAAAATATATTACGTAAAATCTAAAATCTAACACCTAAAAAATTGTGTGGGGGAAAGTAACAATAAAGGGGCATAACTTGAATTTCTTTTCTTTCTTTTTTTTTTTTTTCCAAAAATCATATGTAAAAGGATTTGCTTAAAAATGTGTTCGTTGTTTATGGTAAAGAGTTAATTACATAAAAGTATGCTCAATTGTGATTTTTTTGTAATTTAAACCCTAATTTTTGGATTTTGTAAAATTATACACCCATATTTTGAATTTCAAAAAAATTGACCCTCCAATAACAAATTGACCAAAAAGTCCTTCATTAAACAAAGAACGCAAATTGAGGTTAGCCTATTTGTGTTGCCAAACACTTGTGGATGAAAAGGAACGAAGAAAAAAGAAAAGAGGAAAAATTATTTTCCACCTTAATATGATAAATTCAATACTCAATCTTTGTCCATGTGTGCTTAAACTTAGTAAAAACAAAAATCACATCTAAGTTCAAAATAAAAATTTTAAAAAAAACACTACTTTTTTTTTTTAAATGTGAATTTTTTTTCTTTTTCTTTTTTTTTTTTTTATAGAAATGAGCTGTTTCGTTAAAGCAATATACTGGGATATTGGTCAATTAAAAAAAAAAAAAAAACCTACATTTGGTTTTCGTTACAAGCATGTTTATTGGATGACTAATGAAAAAAAAAATGTTTCTTCTAGGATCTTGTGGATGAGAAGCTTAACAACAGAAGTAGATGATGGAGCTCATCTATGTAATTCACTAAAGAAACATTTAAAAATATAATCGTTTAACAGAGGGTTGTTTTCTGAAGCTTTGAAAACTAGAAAAAAAATGGTGCAAGCTCTTCTAGTTTTCATCTTTCTTAGGAAACTACAGTGTGCATGTAGTCGTTTACAGTAATGACTTGTCGTTTAAGGTGATTAACGTCATCAATCTACTGGTCCTTGTGATTATTTGACAAAAAACGATACGTCGTGTAAATTGTACTAGGTTTATAAGTGAAGTGGGCATAGACGCATTGTCGCATAGTCCTAGTCCTCCTCCTCCTCGTCCTCCACCGCTGAGCACGTTTAAGGCTTTAACCATTTTTTTTTTTTCTTTTAAATATAAAATTGCTTTGTGGTTCTTCTTATAAATACCCCCACGAAACCCACTTTTCAACTCTCTACAAAAATCAAGCTGGCTCATCACAATCGTGAGCTATCGAGTCCCGTTAACACAGAGAATAAAAATAATAATTTGCAGCAAGCGAATGATGGGCATTCGGGTGCAGAAGAAGGATCGCAATAACCGGCTTTGTGTGGATGAGACTATGAGTGATGACGACTATGTGGTCATGCTTCCCCTTGAGACCATGCAAAGACTCCACCTTTCCCATGCCCATCCTCTCTGGATTAAGGTATTTCGCTTTTTTATTTTCTTTTCTTTTCCTTTAAAAGATTGTTACTTGATTTTTTATTTTTTATTTTTTTGTTTTTTAACTTTTCATTACTTGGGGTCCTTGAAAACTAATGTCTATTCTGCTTTGTTGTCGTTAGTTTATAAGTTAATTGAATTGAATATAAAGGTTAAAACTTTCCATATTAAAATATGCGTTAATTGTTTGTGAGGTTTATGGTTGTGTTTGCCAAGTCTCAAAAGCAGGGACCGAAGTATAATGGGTTTCAGTTTTTTTTTTTTTTTCTTCTGCCATGATGTGTGTGTTTTGATTGACGAGTTTTACCTTATGATTGTTAACAGAGAGGCTACTTTTTTTCTCATTGATTTTTGGTTTTGATGATTAGGGAAAGAAGGGTAGACAGACAATGTGTATTGCTATTGCTTATGATCATGACGATAGATGTAAGATTGAACCTAAGACAAGGCTGAATAGGGCTGTGATGAACGATCTATCGATAAGGATTGGAGGTTCTGTCTCTGTGCACTGCCTTCCTGGTGTCAAAAAGCCTGTTCATATTCTTTCCACGGATGACAACTTGAAACGTAAGTGCTCTTTCTCAACCCACAATTCATTATACGGAAAATAAACATATTCCATCTAGGACTTATACAGGAGAGTAAACACGTTCTTATAACTAATTCTTTTGAGTTTCACATTATAATTGATTCTTTTATGTGATTTTTGCAGTTGCTGAGTTTTTAAACAACGTTGGTGACGATGTATTGTCTGAAATATTTCTTCGACTCCCTAATGGTAGATCTGCATTGCAATATAGCTCTGTCTGCAAGCGTTGGTCTTCTATAATTTCTGACTCTGCATTTATCCACAACTTCATTCACATTCATGATCATATGTGCCTACGATTTTCAGAGGATTATTATCGCTCACGACCATTTATGCTCTTGTTTACAAGGTATGACCGATATTATCGGAGTGGTGAATCAGATGATGACCCCCATTACTTTGAGCCTTTTTGTCAAGTATTTTCCGAGAAATCAAAGGTTCCCCATGGAGGAAAACGGTCTAATTATTTATATTTTATGCCTTGCACTGTGGTCATACTAGCATCGTATAATGACTTGGTGTTGGCGACAAGCCTGGATGATACACACCCGAAACATCCTCCGTTCACTGCAGCGACGAAGAACTATATATGCAATCCGTTAACTAAGCAATGGCTTGAGCTCCCTAAGGTTAAGCCACTCCATATCATCTCCGGGTATGGATTCGTTTGTGAGCCCATTTGTAGCAAAAAACTTGGATGTACCTCCAATGTCAGATATAGGGTTGTGATCATTGGTCGTGCACATTCTACTATTAATTTGCTTGACAGGCGAATGGGTAACTGTAAGGATAATGAATTTGTTGCGCAAGTTTTTTGTTCTGAAACTGGACAATGGAGTGAGTTAGTCATTTCATATCCCCAAAGCAAGACAGTTATTACGTATCCGAAGGATTATGTAGTTTCATCGAATGATGACTTACATATCACTACAAGCAGTGGAATTATTTATTGGCTAGAAGGAGATCCAATCAAAGGAATTGTTGCATTTGATCCATTCAGCGATGTTTATACAGGACAATGTCGTCTTATCCCCTTGCCTACTGTGTGCTTTAAGGCTACGTTGTGGTCTACTGAAGGAAAACTTCACCTTGGACTAGTCAATGGTCAGTTGCGATTATCACAGTTTTATGAGGCAGAAGCACAAAAATACTATGTTTTCAGAGTGTGGGAATTGAAAAATAAAAACGACAATAAATGCCCGTCATGGGTTCTTGTGTACAATCTCAAGTTGAATTGCTCGGAAAGAAAGATGTTCTTTCTTTCCTTTCATCCAAACCACACCAATGTCGTCTTTCTGTTGCGTGGCAATGAAGTTTGCCAATATGATATGTTTGAGAAAAAGTATGAAAAGGTAGGCGAGTATGCTGATAGAATATATATGCCATGGATCGACATATCTACCCACACCATTTTCTATCCTTCATGGCCTACGCCAATTCCGGCTCTTCCATCTACACCAATTCCGGCGCTTCCATCTGGTTAAAGTGGAGAGGCATAACCAATTTTTTTTTCCCTTTTGGAATTGTTATTATCTATAAAAGTAAGTTATTCCTTTTAGCCTTAGATTTATGTCTCTATTTCTAGACTTAAATCAAAACTTCTTACTTAACATCAGGCGATAGCATTGGATGTTTTGATGAATCCAATTTCATTCTATTTCTACATGGAAGCACATAATGGCAATTCACATGTGTCTTATTTTGTCCAAGTGTCATAGTTTCTGCTTTGTTTACATTTCGCACGCTTGTTGTGGGCTTCTAATTTTGTTAGCCGTGCGGCTATGTACTTGATCAAAATATTTTATGTGAACGTGAAAAGCAGATTTAAAAGTTATACACAAGAAGCATCATAACTTATTGCCATTGGACATCAAAATTATCTTTTATGGTAGCTCCTTGCATGGCTAAAAACTTAAAAACGTAGCTGTTCTGTTCTTTGTTTTGCTGCCGCCATCCTATCGAGTGTATCCTGTTCTTTGTTTCGCTTTTGGTTTCATTCTGGGAATTTTTTATCGCTGAAATGGTATTATTTGGAATTTGTGTATATGAGTTCAAATCTGTTCTCTTTCAAATGATTTTTAACACTTGGACTCGTGAACAATGCCCTTTGAATTGTCTTAATCCATCTTTTGTGTCCTTCTCTTTATTCGGTTCCGTTCAGATCTTCTTCTGCTGCTTCTCTCAGAAATGAGACAACCCTAATCAGCAAATTCATTATTTTACCATGGAAGGAGCTTTGGTGTGTTTTGCTTCTCAATCCACCCTATTATGAGCACGTCATTGTAGAATTTTATTTTGCTTGTTTTTTTTTTTTTTTTCCATTTTTGTTTACCTCTTTGTGGAGGAGGATTGAAGCTAGGAATGCGCATAATTGGCATGTTGTTTGTGATTTAGACTAGGCTTAGTCTTAGACTAGTTTATGCAATTTATCAACAAATAGATCTCAGGTCAAATGTTGCTTACGTCCACTTTTTCGCCTCCTTTGCCTTATTCTGACTTTTTTGTTTCAATTTCGGTTGTTTTTGCTACAAATAGAAATAGAGCATGCAATAAAATGGATCTTGTAGATTCTACCAGTACCAGGCATATTATCCAATGCACACCCAAATGTTGCTGTTGGTGTATGCTACGGAGCACAAGCGTAAATCATATGTAGTAAGAAAAAAATCAAAATTGTAAATTAATTGAATATATCTGAAGATTATATCTAAGNATATATATTAGTTCCTGTGAAAAAAAAAACAAAAACAAAAACAAACTACTAACCATTTTTTTCATTTTTGTCTTATTTTAAAAAAAATTACAACCAAACGCATGTTAAAGTACACAATTCTATAATTTTCATTATTCCCAAGTAAATTACACCATATTCAAATCACATGTTTCAGAAATGCTCTATCGAATTCGAATTTAAATTTCATCCTTGTTCTTGTTCTCGTTATCATTTTAAGACTAATTAAGTTGAAAAACAACGTATCAATTTTTTCACGAGCCGTCACGTGACATGTTATTTGTGCTCTGTACTAATATCAGTATGGTTAAGGATTAATCACATTTGTAGTTCACGAAGATTAACCCAAATTTTAACGTCTCGTATTTGGTTCTTCTTTTTCTTTTTTCTTTTTTTTTTTTTTTTTTTTTTTTGAGAGAGTCTCGTATTTGGTTCTTGAAATATTATATTTTGGCATATTCTAGTCCTAAACCATTGAACGTCACATTATATTATGATGAGTTCTATAAAAGAACCACATGCGGTTTAATCCTAAATATTTGATCCCTGTTTTTTCTTTTTTTTCTTTTTTCCCTTCCTTCCGTAATGAAAACAAAAAGGTAAAGTTTATTTTTAGTCCTTGAACTTTACACCTAATCTTATTTTGGTCCATAACTTTTTAATTGGCATATTGGAAACTCTCAATCTATTAACGTATCCCATGTTGGCCCTTCCGTCACTATTTCGTAAAAATAAACGGAAAAAGTCTCAATTCGGCTCCTAAATTATTATAAAATCCTACTTTAGTCCTCAAATTTTAAAACATCTATATTTTAACACCTTATATATTAAAGTGTCTTATTTTTATCTATATTGTCTTTTTATTATTAAAAACAAACAAAAAAGAACACGTGTCACTCTCATGAGGCTTTAACAATGATATTTAAGTAATTTAAAAGATAAAAATGAGACAATAGAAAATTTTTATTTTACGTATCGATTGTATATAGGATAGAAGGCAATATAAGAATTAAGTATCAATCACATAGGATAGAAGGCAAAAGTATATATACCATTTAGAAACTTATGCATGTTTACGTTGTAATTGTGTCTTTACTTACCAAATATGCAGAAAAGAAAAATATAATGGTATGAACATCTTTAAGATCTCACTCGTTCTTACTTGAGTAATTCGCTAATCTATATAACAAAAACAAAATATAGATACATATTTCGAGTCAAAATGGAGAACAAAATACTAAGATAATTCTATCTTGACATGTTTCTCTCTTAAGAAACATAAATTCAATCAAGAGATAATAAAACTCAAACAAGCATATATACTTGCTAACAAACAAACTCAATTACTAAACTTCTCAAATCTATTCATAACTTTATTTGCAATAAAGGTTTTTACTAGATTATCATAATTACTTAAATTAAAGTATATAATCAGCCAATTAGTTCTAATCAAGAACTCAAGCACACTATTTTTGAAAGCATAAGTCTAGCATGTAAATTAGTACTTTTCAATTATATCAACACCTTAGTGAATCAAATTGGGTCTTTCTTTTAAATTTAGATATTTTGTAAGTTGTTAACCACAGCATATAGTCATTAATAAGAGTTGAAACCAAATATATGTTTAAACCTACAATACCTTTTATTCTCGGACTCAAGGTACTCAGCATTTCCCAAACCAAACATAGTATAGTATAAAATTCATAATTTATTCTAGAGAGCTGAGAAAATTATGAAGCTAGTGGCATATAAAACTAGACTCAAAAAATATCTTTAGAGGTCATAAAGTGGTACAGTATAACATGAGATATTTAAAAATTATTTTGAGGTCATGAAATAGCCTGTAATCAGGACCAAAAATCTACGTCGGATAAAAACTGACGGTTTTGACTAACAATTTGTAAGATTCATATCTCCCTCTACGGATATGATTTTAGAGGGATTCAAAGTCTTACATGACTCTTAAAAAGTCTAGTTTATTTTTTAAAAGCAGTTTTCAAAAATAATATTACATTAATTCGCAAGAGATAAAAATATGCAGATTGCTCCCTTAAAAGGTACAAAAACAGTTTTTTAGCAATATAGTAAACTTCAAAATTTCATAGTAAATTACTTACTACTTAGTTTTAGATCATCTTAACCTTCTTAAAAATATTAAAGAACATGGAGTAACATATTAGAAACTCAGATTTGACCAACTATAGAAATTCATATAAAACCTTTATCATTTACTCAATGCTAAAAAAACAATACCTTGAAACTTGCAAGTAAAACTCAAGCTTTTCCCATTATGAGTCCTATATAAATCTGATTTTTGAAGACATAAATGATAAAATCATAAACATAAAGATTCAAAAAGCTTATATAGACAAGAGAAGACAAAATTACTCAAGGTATATTTGTAACTCATTGAAATTAACTAAAAAGAAAATCAAATTCGTCATACAACAAATACTAACCAAATAAACCTCTGAAATCATAAATTAGCACTATCACCTTCGTTGTCTGGTATACATGACGTATTCCACATGTCCACGCTGCAAAAGTACATATCAGATCCTTCTCACATACTAAGCTACGATGCTCTGGAAGTAGGTTTACGAAGAATAATAAGTTAGAATTTTAGATCGAAAAGAAAAGTAATTACGTAATAAGACAATTCCACTAGTGAAAGTCTTATGGCATAATCAGAACACTGAAGAGGCTACATGGGAAAATAGAAGATAATATGTGAAAGAAGTACCCAGCTTAGTTCTAAGTTTCGGGGACGAAATATTTTTTGAGTTTGTAAGGATTGTGAGGTCCTAATTTCGTAAGTCGGTAAAAAAATTACGATTCTGTGTACGAACATGAGACTTAGTTGATGTAAATCAAGATATTTTGTTGACTTAATAAGTTATTATGAGCAATCCTTCATTTTATTTTATGAATAAAATATTTGTGATACATTCGCGAATCGAGTCTATGGAGCTTTATTTTCCTTGTTGTTGTTAGTTTTGGATGAATTGATTAATGTAATTGTTCTTATAATTAAGTTTTTAAACTTATTTGGTAATCTTCTATTTAAAATATACTTTTGTTGTGTATAGATTAATCTGTATGTTTTAAAATAGATAAATAAATAATTAGTAAAAGCAATTGTAGTAGTTATAATTAGGTTAGATATTTCAATCAATGTGTCCAACCCAAACTTTTAAAGAAGCCTAATGACTCATTGTAAGTAATGGTATATCTATAAAGAAGGAAAAAAAAAAAAAGAGAAAACTAGGTGGATGACCAATTTTTTAAATTGGTTTAAATAGATGTCCATGTTTCAAAAGTTATAGTTAAATATCCATTTCTTTTAAAGTTTTAGTTGTGGAATTAGTTATATTTCCATTTTTATCATTAAGTGAGTTGGACATATAATATTAATTTTTGAACTTGGTCATATAATTAGAAGGAGATTAAAAAAAAGTGTAGTGCGTTGTCTGCCCAAGGAGTTAGACACAGAGTCTCTTCTACTCTTCTACATGCTTTCTTCATGTAGCCCCTCTCCTCCCTTTGTCCACTCATGATCTCTATTGAATAAAGCTTGCAGGTCCTCTCTCTACCTCCTCCTCTTCTTCTCCTAATTCAAAAACCCTATATCTATCTCTTTTCTCTCTTAAAAAAATACAAAATTCGTATCCAGTCAAAATACTATAGAAAAATCCTAATTTTTTCATCAAGTTTTGAGTTTGTGAAGCAATTTAAGAGTCTAAGCTCCATAGCAACCAATGTATAATCTCTAGCTATGTTTTAATCCTCAAAATTATGATTTTAGAGGTTTATTTGGCTAGTGTTTGTTGTACGACGAATTTGGTTTTCTTTCTAGTTAATTTTAATGAGTTACAAGCATATCTTGAGTAATTTTATTTTCTTTTGTTTATATAAGCTTTTTGAATCTTTGTGTGTCTGGTTTTATTGTTTATGTCCTCAAAAATTAGATTTATATAGGACTCATAATGTGAAAAGCTTGAGTTTAACTTGCAAGTTTTAAGTTGTTATTTTCCTAGCATTGAGTAAATGATAAAGATTTTGCATGGGTTTCCATAGTTGTTAAATCTAAGCTTCTAATATGTTACTCCATGTTGAGCTTCTAATACGTTACTCCATATTTTTAATATTTTTAAAAAGGCTAAATAGTATGTGATTTACTATAAAATTTTAAAATTTGTTATGTTGGTGAAAAAACTACATTGGTACTTTTTAAGTGAGCAATCTACATATTTTCATTTCTTACGAATTATTGGAACTTATTTTTGAAAACTGCTTAAAGACCATGTAGGACTTTAAATCACTCAAAAATCATATCTTATATTCTCATAACTATCATCTTGTTGACTCAGGTTTACATCTCCCTCTACAGTATATTCCCATCACTATCATCTTGTTCTGTCAAGTAGGTTTAAATCTCCCTCATCATCCTGTTGACTCAGTTCTCATTATCCTGTTGACTCAGTTCTGTTAATCAGGTTTATATCTCCCTCTACAGTATATTCTTATAACCATCATCTTGTTGACTCAGTTCCCATTATTCTGTTGACTCAGTTCTGTTAATCAGGTTTATATTTTTCCCTCTACAGTATAATTTCTCTCCCTACAGTATATTCTCATAACCATCATCTTGTTGAATCATTTCAGATCAAACTTCTCCTCATTAAAAAAATATTTTATAAATATCATCTGAGTCGAAGAGACCAAATAATTTCGAATGAAAATTGTTGATATTAGAAATCGTATTTATAGATTTGAAAAAAGAAATGTGTTAAAAAGAAGCCACGTGGGACTATATGGGGAATAAAGGTGCAAAGGCTTTTGTTTGGACACAAATGATGGTCCTGAGGAACTGAAGTAATCATAGAATTTATTATATAACTTTACATGACTTGGGAATTTATAGGGAGACTCGTAACATAATAGGAAACATGCCCAAAAATTGATGTTTTGAAAATAAACTATTTGTAGAGTTTAAAATTCACACAGCTCTATCTTAAAAGACAAATCACGAGATCTGTTAACTGAAAAATGTGGATTTTGAAAGTCATAAATAATGGTATATGCTCCTGAAAATCATATATATATATATATATTGAGACTCTAATAGCGCATTAATGAATATTCACTAAAAATTTTAAATTAACGAGAGGCCTCTAGATGTGAGTTATTCCTTCCTGAAAAGTTGCATTATCAAATCGGTCAGATTTTCTATAAAACTAGATAATACATAAAGAAAATTCACAATTAATTGGAAACTAACTCATAAAATAGTGAAACTTTCTATAATCAATATTAAAACATAAATGAAGAAGCCCACAAAATTTCATGTAATTGGGAAACCGTTTAACCATTGAACTTGTATAACAATTTTTTAGAAACCCTAGCTATCAGAAATTTTCACAGGCAGCAACCTACACATAATAAGAAATCTAATAGAAAATAATGGAAAATTTATTTGAACGTAAAACTTTGCAGATCATAAATAAACAAAATACTGGAACATGTACAAAATTTTCACATTATAATAAATTATCTAACACTTTGTTTCATGGGTCGAAATTCAAAATACCAGTATTATATTAAGATTATATTTATGTTTCAAATAAGATTTCAAAGATAAGTCTTAGTAAGCCCGTAAAATTTCATGTAATTGGGAAACCGTCAAACCATGGAACTTGTATAATAATTTTTTAAAAAATCAGATTTTCACATGCAACAACCTACTCATAATAGGAAATCTAATATAAAATAATGGAAAATTTATTTGAACGTAAAACTTTGCAGATCATAAATAAACAAATACTGGAAACATTAAAATAAGTGAGAATTCAATAACTTAGCTAAAAAAACTCACTAAAAAGTGACCTGTACAAAAGATGGACGTAGTAACTAATTTTATACGGCTGGAAATATTTGGATTATTTTATATGTCGTATGTTTCAATTTTAGACTAAGAAACATGATTAGCAGTTTCACAGGAAGAAAATATATCCATTCTTATTAGTCGTCTAAAGGTTGGGTATTCGGAGGAAGCTTGTCTCTGTTTTTTTTTTTTTTTTTTTCATTTTTTTCCTTTTTATTTTTTGAAAAAAGACTTTTAGAATAATTAATTGGAGTTGGCAAACGGCATCATCCATGTGGCTTTTTTTTTAGATAATAAATCAGTTATTATAATTCAAAAAACTCTTTATAATAACAAAATAATTTGGAAGAGATATATATCGTCCAATAGATAAGTTAATTCTCAACTCCTAAAATTATCGTAGCCAACTCATGAATCACCAATTAACTACAATGCAAGGAAAAAAAATTAAACTAAATGCATTTCAATGCACTTGATTCAGAAATTTGAGATTTTCAATCAACATCTCTCCCTGACCCATAAGATTACTAACCATCATGTAGCGAACATGTGTTACAAATCCGTCACGATCATCATTTTTTAATTACGATAAAAAATGCCATATGTGTCCTTTACTTACTATGTATATATAAGTTATAATGTCCTATTGAAGGAGGAGTGATATCGTGATAAAATAACAAAGATCTAAACTTATAAAAATAAAAAAAATAAATTTAAAAAATAGATTAAAGTAAACTATGGTCTTTTAGTCTTGTTATTCATTAAAAGTTAAATATGAAAAGGGGCCATATTTAGATGGTAGAATAATAGGACAATCGAAAAAACTGGTTAGCGAACAAAGAAGATTTATCTGATTCAAAATAGTATACTGGGAACTAAATGAAACCAAAAAGATTTACCCGATTCAAAATAGTAGACTCGGTACTAAATTAAACCAAACTCAAAATATTATAATTAAAATGGAGAAAGAAATTAAATGAAACGAAAAACTTGGATAACTTCATTATAATAAGAATGAGCATAGTGTAAAGGATTCGGTACCAAAATCCAAAACACAGCAAATCGTTTATGTTAAGTTATTTTCATAGTTGACATTTTCATTGAATGCAAAGTATTCCATGGCTAAACATTATTTTTCAAAGCAAGTAACTTTACTTATTTCTCGCAAAATTTATGGAAGAAATAAGTTTGTTTCCACAAAAGTAAAGTAAACTTTAAGATATATAATCATAAAATGGATAATATTGAAATTTAAATTATTATCCGAAGCTTCTAATACTAAATGTGTGTGGCTTACTATTTATTTAGTGTATTGGTACCTATCAGTTACCATAAATAGATTTAATAACAATCACCGATTGAATTATAATAACTCACATATTACATAAAATTTGTTTTAGAAATATATAAAAAACATTAATATATGAAACTAAAAGAAAAAGATATACATAACAAATAAACTTGAGATCATGAAAATTTAGTTGTTCAATTGATGTTCCAAAAATAGTTCCTCACAATCTAAACCAAAACAGAACGACAATCGACAGATATTCATTCCATGAAACGTTTCATAAGGAACCAACACATCAGACCTTGTTGCTTGCTCAGATTACGAATGACTTACTGCAAAATTCCACCACGGTCGAAGTATGCAAGCTCCACCTACAGGTATAGGTTTGTTGTTAAGCTCAAAAACCAGCTTACATGGCAACTTCACTCCATATGGACCTGGTGGGTCCCTGGTCATATCCTTGAAATACGGGGGCTCGTGAATATAGGTAGAGTTGGGATCCCAAGGGTAAAGAGTGGAATCAGGTACAGAGAGCTGGTTCCACGTTGGGTTGCCTTTTGTGATAGCCTCATAAGTGCTCTTGAACATATCGGGCAGCACGCTAGATTGAACAACCTGAAAAGATTTAACCATTCAGCTTGCTACAAGGGTGAAAATTATCACATAATTTTACGCCCAGAGCAATATCTTGAGTATAACGAAGGATATTATAAGTAATAATAATGATAATGCAAGTTAAATACAATAGTTGTTCACCTCTGCAATCTCTTCATTACTAGGCCAGATATCCTTGAAGTATACATCTTTTCCATCCTTCCCGACACCAATTGGCTCTGTCTCAAAGTCAATGTCAACCTGAAAATTTTAAAACATTTTGACGATCGAGACTGGATGACATATTATATTTTCTTTGATTGTTTCTACCAGAATCACATGTAGTAGTTTTGTCATTCATGCATGCATAACTTATCTTTGTGTAAAATGACTTCATCAGTATCAATTTTAGTACTTTAGTTTGTGTGAAATGACTTCATCAGCCTTTAAGGGAAATTCCTTTACCAAGTGATGGAATGCAAAAGTATATTACAAGTAAATATTGAGTACACACCGTGCCAGCTAGTGCATAGGCAGCCTTTAAGGGAAATTCCTTGGGTGTTTATTTATGAATTTTTGTTTTTTTGCTGTCAATTTTCTTGTCTTTTGTTTTTTTTTTTTCTCTGTTGCTTGAATTTACTCGTCTTTTGATTTATTTATTACTTTTTTTTTTGTAACATTCTAGCAGATCCTTTCAATTTCAAAGTTCTGATTTCCGGAAAGAACAGCCGCAGCAATAATGTCTGGAGAAGGGTGACCATGAAAAGAATTACAAGAATACGAAACATAAATACAGAAAAAGGATTACAAGGATCATAAAGTTGAAATTTAGACTTAATAGTTTGCATACAAGTATCACAGTAAGGAGGGGGAAAATAATTTAATAGCAAACGTAATTAGTTTTAAACAACTATAACTTTGGTAATCAAATCAGCCATGCGACTTTCTATTATGTGGCAATGATGTTTGCCAATATGAAATTTCTGAGAGGAAGTATGAAAGGGTAGGTATACTTCCTGATGAAATGCTTCAACCATGGAGATTCTTGTCTATCTTTATCCTTTTATATCCTTCATGGCCAACTCCAATTCCAGCACTTTCATCTAGTTAAAATTGAGAGGCATAACCATTTTAGTTTCTTTTCTGCTTGGATTGTAAAATGTTATTTGAAAAGTAAATTATTTGTTTTGATCTTTGATTGATGAACTAATTATCGAGGAGCGGTGGCCGCTAGCTAAGCTTTGGCTTGTGTTTTAGAATTAGATCTTCTATTGCTGTGTTGTGTTTGGTAATGTTTTCTACTGTGATTGCTTGTAGTCCTCTTGGCCTTGGATTTTATATAAAAGTAAAGAGTAGCGTCTGATACAGGATTTCAAATGACTAACTTAATAAAATATAATTATAAATACTTACCCAATATCATGGAACATTTATAGAGGATCGTCCTATAGCAGTGTGGTATTTAATTTTCAACATACTATCTGAAAAAAAAAAAAACCTGATGATATTTACATTATTTTTTTCCGCTTGAAACAAATGATATTTACATGATCTTTACATTTTTGTGCGTTGTTTATATTTATCATCAAGAAAATTGTTTGGCATTCAAAATTATGTCGATAAAATAAATTTAATTCACTTATAATTTAATTTTCTTTCCAGCTCCAGGCCCTAACCAAAAAAATTCTCATTTTTTTTTGAAAAGAAAATCCGTAATGAATGGATTCACTTTAATCAATATCCCAAGGGCAAATAATAATGGCAAATCTGTGATAATCTTCCTCTCCAAATGCAATTAAAAAAAAACTAATATTCTAAAACTCTGAAAAAATAATAACATTATTATTTACTTATAATAATTATTACTAGAGAAAAAATAATATTAGTATTATTTTTATAATATTAATAATAATAATAATATAGAAAGAAACAACATCAAACAAGATAGAAATTAAAAATATATATATAAATTATTCTGAACTAGTAAGAAAATAGAATCAAAAATGGAAATTTGATATCCAACATATCACAAATAGAATGAGAAAATATATCAAACAGATAAAAAATGAAAAGAAAAAAATAAATTGAAAATTGAGATCAATCTAAATCTTTTGCTAATATATCAAAGATGGAATAAGGATATCAACCAGATCAAAAAAGAAAAATAGGAACTGCAAATTGATGATATTATAGAAAGAAACAACATTAAACAAGATCGAAATCAGAAAATATATAAATTAGTTCTGAACTAGTTCGAAAATAGAACGGAAAATGAAAAAAAGAAATTCCAAATTGAAGATAAAATTGACTTAAAAATAACATGAATAAAAAAACTCACGAGGGGAAGGCTGGAGATCCAATGAGAGATCCAAAGATATTAAATACTGTCAACATATCAAAAATTTAATCAATATTAAGCAGAAATTCATAACAAATGAATAAAAAAATAAAAAATGATGAGACCTTACTTGGAAGATAAAGCTGGGATTTGGAGGTTGAACAACACCTATAGTACTGTATATATACTCCCTAAAACCCTAATCATAAAGGGTTCCATATACTAACCTGATAACCCATTTTTAGACCCGTTATACCCATTCCATAATTTATAATCACCCATTAACCCACTAACAAACTTCGCACTCATTAACCTACTAACAAACTGGGCCGCATTTATTATATTCATACTAGTTTGATAAAATGAAAATTGGAATATCATTATGTTTTCAATCTTATTAAAAAATAAGAATGTAATTATGTATTCATTACATAAGATTGTTTAATCCATCAATATGAATGGATTCGCTTTAATCTCTAAATTTTTGATATGTTGACAGTATTTAGTATCTATTTCATACATATTTATCATCAAAAAAATATATAGAATATTTGGTATTACATTTATATTGTTATTATTAGTAAATATAAATTAATGTAAATACAATATAATAATGTATTTACAGTAATTTAAATATTTTATAGTTATATATATTTACATATAGATAACTGCATTTGATATAGTAATTTTAATAATATATATATAAATTTGATGTTGTTAATATAGAATAATATTACTTATATAGAATTCTAATAGATATAGATGTAATTTAATATATATTATTAAACATATATACTTTAATATATCACATATGTAATTTATCCATATATATAATATTAATATATATATTATGATATATATAATACATTATATATATTATACATGAATATTATATACATTATATAATATAGGTATATATATTAATTTATATACCTATATTATATAATATTACATATATTACATATTTTAATAATTAATATTACATTACATATATTACATATTTTATATAGTTATAAAATTACTACTTTTAATGTAAATTTACATATAATATGTAAATTATATATATATATCAAATGTTGTTATTAAATGCTTATATTGGTTAATGATAATAATGATATTATTATACTAATTATATATTAATGAAATATATAATGTAATATATTATATATTTAATACTAAATTACATATATCATATACCTATGATATATATAATAGATGATATACATATTGTAGTAATTATTCAAATATTATCATGCGTAAAAATAACATATTAAAAGAATTTAATAATTACATATAATGTTACATAATATTCATTTAATATTATGTAATATTAAATAACTTACACCTATAACATTATTAATATTATTATAAAATTATAATAGTATGTAATAATATTAATCTTGTAAATTGTTCAAATATATATATATACATCATGATCTGGTTGATATCAAAATATAATGTAATTTATATTTACATATAGTTAATATTAAAATTAATAAATAATCATCATCAAATTTATATTTTAATGTAAATACAATATAGTAATGTAAATTACTATTTTTACATTTACATCAATAATGTACATGAAATTACATTATTGATGTAAAATAAAAAACATGTGGATGGATTCTATGGCTGAAGTTTTCATTATTATCCATATTGTTAACAATATATAAAAAATATCAAACACATCAAAAATGTAAAAAGGAAAAAATAAATAGAAAACTCAGATCAACCTAAATCTTCAGCTGATAGATCAAAGATTGAGTAAGAAGGATATCAACTAGATCAAAAAAGAAAAAAAGGAACAGAAATTGATGATATTATAAAAAAAAACAACATTAAACAAGATAGAAATTAAAAAAATATATAAATTAATTATGAACTAGTATGAAAATAGAATTGGAAATGGAAATTTGATATCCAACAGATCATAAATAAAATGAGAAAATATATCAAACAGATAAAAAATGAAAAGAAAAAAATAAATTGAAAATTGAGATCAACATAAATCTTTAACTAATAGATCAAAGATAGAGTAAGAAGAATATCAACTAGATAAAAAAAAATTAAAAAATAGGAACTGCAAATTGAGGATATTATAGAAGGAAACAACATCAAACAAGATAGAAATAAAAAAATATATAAATTAGTTCTGAACTAGTTCGAAAACAAAACAGGAAATAAAAAAAAAATCCAAATTGAAGATAAAATAGACTTAAAAATAACATGAACAAAAAAACTCACGAGAAGAAGGCTGAAGATCCAATGAGAGTATTATATAATATTTATATATATATATATATATATATTATATAAATACTATATATATATTAACTATATATATTATTACTATATGAATTAATATATTATCGGGCTAGTATATAAAACCCGATTAGGATTTTAGGAAGTATATATACAGTACTATAGGTGTTGTTCAGCCTCCAAATCTCAGCTTTATCTTCCAAGTAAGCTCTCATCATTTTTTATTTTTTTTATTCATTTGTAATGAATTTCTGCTTAATATTGATTAAAGTTTTGATGTGTTGACAGTATTTAGTATCTTTGGATCTCTCACTGGATCTCCAGCCTTCTCCTCATGAGTTTTTTTGTTCATGTTATTTTTAAGTCAATTTTATCTTTAATTTGGATTTTTTTTTCATTTCCTGTGCTGTTTTCGAATTAGTTCAGAACTAATTTATATATTTTTTGATTTCTATGTTGTTTGATGTTGTTTCTTTCTATAATATCATCAATTTTTAGTTTTTTTTTTATCTGGTAGATATCCTTCTTACTGCATCTTTGATCTATTAGGTAAAGATTTAGGTTGATCTCAATCAATTTATTTTTTTCTTTTCATTTTTTTTATCTATTTGATATATTTTCTCATTCTATTTGTGATCTGTTAGATATCAAATTTCCATTTCTAATTCTATTTTCGTACTAGTTCAGAATTAATTTATATTTTTTTTAATTTCTATCTTATTTGATATTGTTTCTTTTTATAATATCATCAACTTTCTGTTCTTCTTTTTCTTTTTTGATCTGGTTGATATCCTTCTTACTCTATCTTTGATCTATCAGCTGAAGATTTAGGTTGATCTCAGTTTTCAATTTATTTTTTCCTTTTTATATTTTTGATAATGGGTGATTGTAAATTTAAGTATATATTGTTGAACCCTTGATATTTAGGATTGTAAATTATATTACTATATTATATTTACTATCAAATAAATACAATATAGTAATATAGATGTAAACTATTACTAGTTATTATAAATATTGGTAAATAATAAATTATATTAATAATAACTAAATTTACATATATATTATTAAAATATATCAATCTGGGATAGGTATAACGGGTATATATTTTAAATTTTGATTTTATAATAATATTATACTGTTATATATATAATTTTATAATAATCTTAAAATTATTATAATAATATTAATATTATTATATATAGAATTACATATATTATGTAATTATTAAATTATTTATATTATATACCTATTAGTGTATTACATTATATTATATTACATTATATTATATCATATATATATAATGAAATATAATATTCTATTACATGTAATAATAGAATAAGTATGTATCTATTAGAATAACAATATAATGTATATGGATACCTATAACATATTATCATTCATTGCACATAGATACTATAGATATAGATGTAATATTAAGTATGTTACATCATATATTACCGTTATACCGTAGGTCATACTTATGTTAATTTAATATTCATTATATTACCATTTAATGTAATAATTATGTTATAGATGTAATAATATGAATATCATCTTATTATTCAAATATGAATATCATCTATATGGATAATTATAATAATAATATACCCGTTATATACATTAAATAGTTAAAACTTAAAAATGTTAACGAGTATAAAATTTACATAGATATTATTAAATGTATATATTTAATGTAAATTTGTAAATTTGATGTATATCAAATTTTTAAGATTAACTATATGTATATATTTGATGTGGATGGATTAAAATTCTATATCAATTTACATCAAAATATATATTTATTTGTGAATTTACTATATAATGGCAATATAGTTATTAAGCATATTCTATATTAATGTATAAACATTCTATATTTATTTTTACACTATTGTAAATATAAATAAATATATGTAATTTTTAAGACTGTAAAGCATATTAAGTATATAATGCTTTTGATAATAAAACATTACTATATAGAAATCGCCAAAATGGAGATCAAAAAATTTGATATCCAACAGATCACAAATATGATAATTATATTTATTATTTTTTACATTCTTATCATTTTTGATCTATTTAATATCATCAATATGTTTTACTATATTGTTGATAGGTTTACGTTCTTATCAAAAGCATATTTACATGCTTTACTATATTTTCTTAATAAAATTTAAATATAAATAATTGCCCACTATCATGGAATATTTATAGAGGATCGTCCTATAGTAGTATGGTGTTTAATTTTCAACATACTATCCAAAAAAAAAAAAATCCAATGATATTTACATTTTTTTTCCGCTTGAAACTAATGATATTTAGATAATCTTTACATTTTTGTACGTTGGTTATATTTATCATCAAGAAAATTGTTTGGCATACAAAAATATATCGATAAAATAAACTTAATTCATGTATAATTTAATTTTTTTTCCACCGTCAGCCCCCAGCCAAAACGATTCTCATTTTTTTTTTTAAAGAAAATTCATAAGGAATGGATTAGCTTTAACCAATATCCCAAGAACAAATAATAATAATAAATCCGTGATAATCTTCCTCTCCAAGTGCGATTAAAAAAAAAACTAATATTCTAAAACTCTTAAAAAGTAATAACATTATTATTTAGTTATAATAATTATTACTAGAGAAAAAATAATATTAGTGTTATTTTTATAAAATTAATAATAATAATAATAACAATAATAATAATAATAATTTGTCAATTTTTCTTCGCCTAATTTGCTCTATTAATTTATGAATCAAAAAGATAAATATACTGAGTGATGGACCTAGTTAGTCAAAGAGTGAGCCCAGCTCAGCCCAGGCAATTTCGGAGTTTTGCTAAACGACACAACTCAGTATTTAAGTGCCTGACAAATACATATAACCAAACTAATCTTAGAATCTAATTCTAACCCTAGGTGGACTAGGCCTTATCATCTACTTTTTCTGTAACTCCCCCAGAAATAAGCCAATGGTTGCAGATATCTGAAATGAAATCTAACCCTTCCTGTTTGTCGTCCTTTTATCTCCATGTCTCTCTTACTCCTCTGTCACTTTCCCTTCCTTTCTCCCTCAACCAGATGAGCCCCGTGATCTCTGCTCCTTCGTCTCTCCCTCAATCAGATGAGAGTCGTTGGATCTCTCTCTCTCTCTCTTGTTCCTTTGTCACTAGATCTCTCCTCCTCGTCCTCCTTCTCTCACTCTCCCTTCCTTTTCTATTTCAACCAGATTAGCCTCTGATCTCTGTTCCTTCATCTCTCTTTCAATCATATGAGAGCCGTCTGATCTCTATCCCTTCATTCCTCTCTCTCTCTCTCTCTTTCTCTCTTCCTTGTTCCTTCGTCACTAGATCTCTCCTCCATCCTCTCTCTCTCTCACACCTTCCCTTTGTTTCTCTGTCAACCAAATGAGCGAGCCGTCTGATATATGTTCGTTTTCTCTCCCTCAATCATATGAGAGCCGTCTGATCTTTATCTCTCTCTCTTTCTTCCTTGTTCTTTCGTCTTTTAAGTTTTCATTATTTTGTTTCTTTTCTGACTATAAATATATTGACATTAATATATTTGAGAGTCCTGAATTTTTTTTTTTTTTTTGAAGCAGAGATGCTACTTTTGGTTGTATATGGTTCGATAGATTTATGATTTATTTTTCTAGAATAGATAGATCTCGTTTTATTGATTTACATACTTGCATATACTATTTTTTTTTTTTAGATATATAGGTCTATATATCTTGATTTGTATACATTTTCTGTTTATATGTTGATGTTTTGCACAGTATTATGTATCTTAGATCTGTGTACAGATGTATTTGCCATAGTTAGTTAGAATTCTTTTTGTTTGGCTAAGGTAAAAGAAAAAAAGATCTCTTTATTGATATCTGCTTAAGATCTATTTATTGATATGTTCTTTTTCATTATGTCTACGTATATTATTCTTTCACTAATAAATTGATCTCTACGTATTGTTCCTTTTTTTTCACTTTTAGATTACTTTAAGGGTTAGATAATTTGTGTGTGGTTGAGATTGTTCTTAGTTCGAGGGTATTTTTGGGATTAGTTGAGGGTATTTTAGTACTATTTCAGAGTAGGGATTGTGTTGGTATATTGAGTCTTGGGGACATTTTTCATGATTAGGGTTTTGGTGGATTATTTTTGGGTTTTAGTATTTGATATCTATTTGTGGTTTAGGGCATTTGGATTGTTTGTGGGCCTTGTCATTACTAAGGGTCAGGCTATTGGGTATTGTTGTGGGCTTTTAATTTTGTGGGCTTTCAATATTTGGTTTATCGGGTTTATGGTTAGTGTAAAGGTAAGTTTACGGCGTATTTGTGATTATTTTGGGGTTTTGGGCATCTAGGATTGTTTATGGGCTTTGTGGTGAGAAAATGATGTGGATAGGACTAGTAGAGCTCCATTTAACATTTTTAGGACTGGTTTATTAAAGAAAGTTTTTTAGGAGTAAAAAATAGGGCCCACAAAAGCTAAATGACTAAAAATGCCCCCAGCCTAACCCCAAACATGACCTGACTTGGATTTGACATCTCCACACTTTCTTGTAAAAATCATCTTTCTCTCTTTTCTCACCATTTCTCTCTCTTGTCTCCATTTCATCTGAAAATAAATCTCTCAAACTTGAATTCAAAACCACCTAAAAATCTCCCAAAACCACCTTAAGCTCAATACCCTCTCCGCTTGCCTCTCCATTTTCTTCATCTTTTTTTCTCAAAGAACTTTGAAATACTTGTAATGGCTAAAACTTGTCCAACCGAAGGTAAAAGGTCGTCCTCTAAGAAAATTCTAACATCGACATTGTTGGAAAGAAAGAGAAATATATTATCAAAGTCACCGACAAAGACTCTAGTGCCGAAGCTTAATATCCCAGACGAAAATCTAGTCAATTTGAAGGAGAAATAAGCGAATATTGATTTAATAGAGGAATAAGACGTTGGTTTTATATTTAATAACAAAATTATTATTTATTTTTTTTGAGATTGTATGTTAAGAAAAAATCTATCTTGACTTCATTAACTGATATAATTTCTGATTTTGGTGAAAGTTTTTCCCTTTTTGGGATTTTATTGGTAGTATTATTATTGGTTTGGAATGGGTGTTTGTTGTTAGTCATTAATGTATAAATCTTTACCTGCGTTGGTTTTGTTGATTGTGGTTATAAACTGAATCATATTAGGTATTCTTTATCTTCATCCTGAGTAGAGGTCAAGATGATCTTGACTCAAGCCAAGTGATTCTTGACCATAGTCAAGATCTTCTTAACCTAGAGTTATGTATCATTTGACCCTCACTTAATATTATAACTTTATTTAACTTTATATTTTGCTATTGTTTAGCTGGGACTATGATATGTTTGTCATCAAGTATGCTGAGTTTCTGATATCCAACAAGCTAATTACCAATTTCATTGCCGAAAGGATGGAATAATTCCGTCATAAGCTTACATGCGAGTTGTATTATCATGCATTATAAAAATATAAGAACTATGCCGAAACTGACTGATAGGAGTGACCCAATTTAGGGAAGCAAATATAATATTTTATTTTATTTGTGGTTCAAACAATTACTCTTTTTTTTTTTGGCTTGTAGTTTCTATTGTTGTTGTACAATATCTAGTTTTTAATAATATCTTTTGGTATATTTGATGACTATTATTTTGCCAAAACTCATCTATTTAGTAAATATTTCAGTGAAATTCAATGCATTTGATAAAGACCTTATTTATTAATATAAGTCAAGCAAAACTTGACTCTATATAAGGCTATCTTGACTCTAGGTCAAGAATATATTGACTTCAAGTCAAATATTAATTGGCCTAAGGTCAATAACTTTTTCGAATTCACAAGTATATAAAATTGTATTCAATTTTTCGATTAAAGAGATTGTGACCCCAGTCAAGAAAATCTTGACATAGGGGTTAATATGTTCTTGATCTAATTAATGAATTGGAAAACAAAATATAGTAAAGTTTTTGACTCCAAACAAGAAAATCTTGACATGAGGTCAATAAGTTTCAATTTATAAATTTAAAAATACATCACATATAACATCATGACCAAGTTTCATATATACACTTCATGACCCCTACTGAAAATGTTGTTGACTCTAAGTCAAGTACTTCTTTCCTTAAGTCAATATGTTTTTTACTTCGGGTCAAGAACATCTTGATCCCAAGTCAATAATTTCTTGCCCCTATTTCAAGAATTGTTTGACCCCAAATCGATAACTTCTTATCCCAAGGCAGGAGTTTCTTGACTCAAAATCAGGATCCTTTTGTCCCATTCTTGTAGGGCAGTCTGAAGATTCACTAATCGTACTACGGAGTGGAATCAGATTGTGGTAAGTCTACATGTTGTGCCCTAAATTACCACAGCATGAATACTTTTGCTTGATTGAGTCCCTATCGGTTGATTCAATATAATGTTGACCAAAGATTAAGAGGATGTTTACCTAAGGTCAAGTTAATCTTGATTGTATGTCAACATCAGTTTGATCTACCTTTTCAAGTCAATATTGACAAAAGGTCAAGGGGATCTTGACCTAAGGTCAAGTTAATCTTGACCATACGTCAAGATCAGTTTGACCTATGCCGTCACAACGAGATCTGCAAGACATTAAAAAGATGATGAATATACTAAAACGTGGAATTTTTAGCACAATAATGCCCGTCTCAGTATTAGGGTCTTTATTCAAATAGTACTCACTCAATAACAACCATAAAAAACCAACCTTGAATAAAACTTCATTACTTACCTTCAAAATCTAAATAACTCCCTAATATAATCCTTACATCTTTCTAGCTGAGCTTTTTTACAAAATAGTCAAATAGTTGTTGAGAAACACAACTGTTAACAAAAAAAGAAAGAAAGAGCTAGAGAGAGAAAGCATGAACTAGAAGAGAGAGAGAGAGAGAGAGAGAGAGAAAGAGAGAGAGAGAGAGAGAGAAAGAGAGAGAGAGAATGAAATGAAAGACAATGAGACATAGAGATAGAGAGATTAATCAGGTTAACAGTTCAGATCTTTCATATTCCTCTAGAGATAGAACCGAAACCTCTGATCTTTGGAAAAAGAACTGAAGAAGAGGAAGAAGAAGAAGAAGAAGAAGTGAAAGAAAGAGAGAGAACGAGAATGCAAAGGAAAAAATGGTGGCAGATTGTAGAGAGAGAGAGGAATATTTAATACTCTACCTACCATTTTCACTTTTGGCTAAAGGGCAAGCTTGGAAATTATTTTTTTCTCTCTCTACCTAGTCTTCTTTTTTAGTTCTAAAAAAGTCACTATGTCATCATAGTCCTAAAAATGTCAAACGGAGCTCTACAAGTCTTATCCATGTCCTTTTCTCCTTTGTAGTTACTAGGAGTCATGTTAATGGGGATTTTTGTGGGCTTTAAAATTTTTGTTTACCGAGTTTATGGTAGTTTCGGGTGTGGGATAATGTCGTGTTTCTCTTTTTTTTTTTTTTTTGGCATAAGATTGTTTTTAGTTTAAGAATTACTCTATTTAAGATGTTTTGGTGTCTAGGGTATCTGATAAATATTTGAGGTTGTTTCACATTTTCCAGCATTTATCATTTTTGGTTACCAAGTGGGTTTAGTCTTTTAAGTTTAGAAACAAACATTACTATATTGTTGAACTCTTGATTTTGATAAGAATGTAAATATGCTTAAGATTAGGAAATTTTTTTTAAAATAATAAATACAATTATATATATATATTCATTTATATTTGCAATCTCTTGTAAATGCAGCCCAGTTTGTTACTAGGTTAATGAGTGCGAAGTTTGTTAGTGGGTTAATGAGTGATTGTAAATTATGGAATGGGTATAATGGGTCAGTAAATGGGTTATCAGGTTAGTAAATGGAACCTTTTACGATTAGGGTTTTAGGGAGTATATATACAGTACCATAGGTGTTGTACAGTCTCCAAATCCTAGCTTTATCTTCCAAGTAAGCTGCTCATCATTTTTTATTTTTTTATTCATTTGTTATAAATTTCTGCTTAATATTGATTAAATTTTTGATATATTGACAGTATTTAGTATCTTTGGATCTCTTATTGGATCTCCAGCTTTTCCCTCGTGAGTTTTTTTGTTTATGTTATTTCTAAGTCTATTTTATCTTCAATTTGGAATTTTTTTTTCATTTCCTGTTCTGTTTTTGAACTAGTGCAGAATTAATTTATATTTTTTTTATTTCTATCCTGTTTGATGTTGTTTCTTTCTATAATATCATCAATTTGCAGTTCCTTTTTTTTTTTTTGATCTGATTGATATTCTTCTTACTCCATCTTTGATCTATCAGCTGAAGATTTAGGTAGATCTTAGTTTTCAATTTATTTTTTTCTTTTTACATTTTTGATCTGTTTGATATTTTTTCTTATTTTATAATTTAGATATTTTTTTTCACTTTCTTGTATTATTTCATTCGATATTATTTTTTATTCCATTTTCGAAGTAGATAAGTTGAAGATTCATGTCTACTGAGATCCTCAATTTCTTTCTTTTTTATTCTTAGCCTGTTTTTCACTTAGGTCAATTGAGAAATGCCTATTTTTCAATTTTTTATATCAATTCTATGATATTCTCAATTTGTTTGAGGAAATGTCTTTTTTTTTTTTTGTTTATTTCATGTCTTGTATTAGTTTAACTCTGATTTTGGTGTAGATGACGAAAGTTGAGCGTGACTTCCCATTCATAATCCTCAAAGAGCTTGAGGCTAATGATGTGTCAAACACATTCAATGTACCTAAGTGTCTTGTGAATAGGTTGAAGAACTTTTATGACAAACCGGCCAACATCTGGCTCTCACTCTCGGGACAGTTTGTGACTGGGATACAGGTTGTGTACCAACTGGATGGCTTGCTTTTCAATGGTGCTGACTGGGAGGTGGTTGTGGGGAGATATAAACTGAAGGAGAAGCACTTGATGGAGTTCATCGACATCAGGTTGAGGAGTTTGGAAAGGCAATTTGCTTCAAATGAAGATGTATCATCTGGAAAATGACAAGCTAGAAGAGATTCGTGGATGAACTTGTGATGATTTGAGTAAATCAAAGCCTACTTAGTTATAAATTCGTGTCTGAAGGGTTAGTTACCTTGTAATTAAAGAGTTGTGTTAATTCTATTTAGAGTTTAGGGTACCTTTTATCTAACTAGTTATGTTAACCTAATGACTGATATTGCAGTGTGTTTGAATGCGAATGGATTTTCAGTTTACACATGGGTGCATATTTATATATTGTATGTAACATATCATGTCTACATGCCAATTCTCTGATAGCAGGAAAACTGTAGTACTTGTCAAACTCCCTATCTCGAGGCTTGGGAAGAGTACTGATCAATATGTCCTTGAATGTAATGTTCAAAAGTGCCTAATAGTCCAATAAGGATTTCTTAGAAATAGGGGAAAATATCACCTAGGGTCCCCAAACTTTTCCCAGTGTATCACTTAGGTCTCCAACCTTCTTTTTCATAGCATTTGAATCCCCAAACTATTGGTTTCCATCACACGTTAATCTCTGGGCATTTTTCTGTCTAAAAGTGGCGTTACATGACCATGTGCTAAGCATATGACCTTCTTCCGATGGGTATATGTTGGAAAAAAAAAAAAACCAAGGCAGTTTAATCGTTCGACATCATTTTTTTTTCATTTTTCTTCATCAAGGTATGATAGTCTCTACACCATTATTGCTCTAACTATTCTTTATCAAAGAAAAATTTTGGAAAAAAACGTAGGTTTTCATTTTCCCCTAAATTCGGATAGCAAAGAGTCTGATCTTCTTCAACAACGTGATTCAGGTAAGAATGAGATTTTTGTATGATGATGTTCTTCATCTTGAAACAACTATGGGTTTAGAATTTTAGAGAATAGGATTTTTGTACAATGATTTATGGGTCTTGTTCTTTCGGGTTAAGGGATTTTTGCATTAATTTTTTATTTATTTTTAGTTTTTTTTTTACTTTTTTTGTTTTGTTTCCGCTAATTTTCTCCATCTAAGAAACCCAAAACTGAGTTCACTTTGCATGTTTCTTCTAGTATGTAGGAGCATTTTACAACTTCAAAATGCTACGAAGTCTAGGGGGCAAACCTCATGATTACGGTAATTTTATTAAATTTTCTTAGGTTATATTTATTTAATAAAAAATTGGTAATGGAGAAAATAATATTTTTTTAAGGGTAAAAAATAATACTTTTAGAGTTTCAATACTGTTGGCAATATATGTATCAGTAAAATACATCTACTAGAGTTTATGCATGTTAATATAAGTTATATTGTGAATACTTTTGTCTAAAAAGTTGTTATAGCTTAAATCTTTTAGCTTACTTTGAATCTGCACGTTATTATGATGATATATATCAAGGTTTTTTTTATTTATTTATTTTTTGGCAGCTGAAAATGAGCCTTATTTCACAATTAAATGCCATCACGGTGGAGACTTTTTGATAAGATGGGTAGAACTGAGTATCTAAATGGTCAAGTACCTTACTTTGGCTATTTTACTATTGACACAATTTGTAAATTCAAATTAGATCATATACCCAGTTTATTAGGGTACTCTTTGCCTATAGGTTTCTGGTTTAGAAAACCTGGAATGACATTAGATGTGGGGCTTGTGAGGATTACAAATGATAAAGAGATTTTAGAGATGGCAAAATGTGTGAAATCGACTAGGGAAGTTGACGTATTTTTTCAATCACAAATGCCAAAAAAGAGCCTACCTTGGTCCCAACCTATACCAATAGCCAATGTTGGTGGTCCATCAAGAACTAAACCATTACCTACCGAGGTTGGTCCATTTGAAAATAATCCTATTGTCTTAAGTTCTGATGATGATGGTTCTAGTGGTGCAACCTAGAGCAAACGTGGGCTGTTGGTGCAACATAGTATACCCATTTTGTAGGACTGCTTCTTTTAAACTATTGCCATATTTTTTTAAAATCCTTTTGGGACATATTTTTATGAATAGAACTGGTTCATATTTTGTCTATAACAGGATCATATGGGATCCATGTTATTAGGTAGGATCCCTGTACATGATATTTAGATAGGGTAGATGATAGATACATGATATGGTGCAACTGACTACAAGTCTTTTTGGGCATACAAATGGTATGTACATGGCACATATGGTACAGCAGGAACCTTTGACTATTTGGAATCGTTTAATGGAAATGAAAGCCTATTTACTACCATCTTTATTTTTTTTCAAGCAATTATTTCCTATGCTTTATTTTGGAATTATCATATTTGTATAGCATGAATATTTAACCATATTGTTTTATAGTGTGAATGTCATATTTGGCTGATTTTATGTCATTTATAAGGTATCTTGAAGTTCTGCTTAGCCATCTCTGCCATTTAGAGCTTTGCTCAGTCTTTGTTGCTATTTAAATAATTGTGAATGGAAAGATTTGTAGCCTTTGAACTCCAATATAACCTATACAGGAACCTGAAGCCCCTTCCTTTATTTTACTGGGAAAATTCATTTCCCCTAATGTTGGCATTTATACACAGCTCTGTTTAAAATGGTGACTTCTCTTCTAAATTAGCTTGATTAAATGGATAGAATTGGTAACAAATAACTAAATGAGACAATTAACATATTAACTTGATTCATTATAAGGTAATTTTTTTGGGCAATTACACTAATTAATTTCACAATTTAACCAAAACTAATTCATTCATACATGCATTAAGCAACATTGTGCATTACAGTAAAATGTCAATAACATTAAGCACCCATTAGTGAATACAACTAAATCAGAGTAAAGTACAAATTCATTACCCAAATTCTTCCATTACCTAAAAGCAGAGTAACTTCTTCCATTACCCAAAAACAGAGTTTAACAAACTCATTTGTCAATAGAACTATCAACACCCAAAAAAAAAAAAAAAAAACCTTCATCCAACTAAGCTTTAAATTCAGCAACATCAAACCTAGAGCATCAATCAAATCAACAAAATGGCAGCTGCAATTAGGTACATGAAAACCCTCTTTTTTTATGTTCTTCCTCTTTTAAGCTCCAAGATTCAAACCTGGAATAATTTGCTTAGATCTTTCGCACATTGGAGGGTCAATCCATTCAAAGTACCCACAACCTCTATTTTGCTATTATAGAAATAAATAAATAATTAAGTTATGTCAATTTATATACAAACCTAGAAAAAAAAATGGAAATTTCTTACTTTCTTCTTGTAGCAAGCGAAAAACCTCCTTCCTGGGTTTAAATCAGTCCATGAAGTTTTCATTTCAATTTTGTGACCACACCTACAGACTTGAGCCTCCAATTTTTTTGACGCAATTTGACATTCAATGGAGAGACTTCTCTCTCTTCTTTCTTTAGCCACGAAAAAGTAAGGTATTTCGCGCCCTAGTTTTTTTTTTCCAGCATATATCCATGGGAAGAAGGTCATATGCTTAGCACATGGTCATTTAACGCCACTTTTAGACGGAAAAATGCCTAGGGATTAACGTGTGACGGAAACCAATAGTTTGGGAATTCAAGTGCTACAAAAAAGGAGTTAGGGACCTAAGTGATACATTGGGAAAAATTTGGGACCCTAGGTGATATTTTTCATAGAAATAGTGGAGTAGGGAGTGTTAGGAAATTAAATTTGACTCGATCCTCCTCCCCAAAATCTTTGGTCCAAGCCCTTTTCCCAAGCAACCCACTGTCAGAAGCAAATATTAGGACTTGGATCTTGGCCTTAAAATACTAACAATAAATTAAAGAAGATTACCAAACTACACGTACACCGATCATAGCATATCATACTAATTAGTTATCTTGTGGTAACACGTATTTATATGTTTTTTGTTTTTGTTTTTTGGGGAGTGTGCTTACAGTTACAGCAGATCAAAGAAATAACTGACAATCTGGGAAATAAATTTTGGAGCAAGTATTGTCCTATGCAATAAGTTGATAGTTTTGACAAAAAATTATGGGCTATGACCTATGTGCTGAATTCAATGTCTATCCAAGAAAGCTCCTCTTTAAGATATATCCTCATCAATACAAAACCTAGGTTTAGTAAAATCTGCAGATTAGGTGGATTATTCTTCAGTTAAATTAATGTTTTTTTTTTCCCCTTTTAAAATAAACTCCATTGATAACACTAGATACTATGGTAAAAAACCAAGTTGCAACTATTACTTGGAGGCAGCAAAAAAAGACGTACTTATTTTCTATATAAAAACAAAGATACTAAATAACCCTTTGAGCACTTCATAAGTTACTCTTAGATATTTTAGGATTTACAATTCTTGTTCTTTTCCTTTTGTTATTTTGTACATGTAATACTGGAATGTGAAGCACTAGTTATATTTCCAAAAATTTCTTGTTATTCTTGGGTAAAAAATAGAAGAATGTAGCCCTTAGTTGTATTTTCCAATTTAATTTATAGTTATGATTAGTTCTGAAAACATTAATATATGAACTAAAAGAAAAGAAATATAACAAATGAATTTGCGATCATTAAAAATTCAGTTGTTCAATTGATGTTACAGAAATAGTTGCTCACAATCTAAACCAAAACAAAACAACAAGCAACAGATATTCATTCCATGAAACGTTCTATAAGGAACCAGTCCAACAGAGTTACTGCTTGCTCAGATTACGAATGACATACTGCAAAATTCCACCATGGTCGAAGTATGCAAGCTCCACCTACAGATATAGGTTTGTTGTTAAGCTCAAAAACAAGCTGACAAGGCAACGTTGAGACTATTAACTAAAAGGACTTGCACCTTATCCATAAATAGAACGGGAAAGTAAAAGATTGATACCTCTGTGTCGAAGCGTACTATACAGGTGAAAGATTTCCCATCGTCTGTCGAGACAGTAACATCTTGGCCAGGTCTTATCTCGCTGACTTTCTTCGGAAGATCTATTGTATAGCGTTCATGACCTGTCAATCCTAGAGTTTCTGCATCTTCACCGGGCTTGAAACAGAGTGGAATGATCCCCATTCCTACCAAGTTGCTACGGTGAATTCTCTCAAAGCTCTTTGCGATTACTGCTTTGACTCCCTGATAAAAGTATCAACTTCCGTAAGAGATGGTCTATATACAAGAACTAAGAATTCTTTTTTCTAAGACAAAAAGTTGATATTTCGGCTTGCATCGCTGGGAATAAATAGAACTT
Organism: Trema orientale; assembly: GCA_002914845.1. Classification (NCBI taxonomy): domain Eukaryota; kingdom Viridiplantae; phylum Streptophyta; class Magnoliopsida; order Rosales; family Cannabaceae; genus Trema; species Trema orientale. The sequence goes on along the minus strand of JXTC01000070.1, from coordinate 836,836 downwards.
GGAACCTACCAAGAGGTTTG
>JXTC01000070.1:703348-836810 GCA_002914845.1 Trema orientale | reverse complement strand
ACTTCCATACTCGGCTCCAGCCAAAACGATGGTGTCTTGGCCTGCAGACTTGTATCTCTGTCAATTGGAAGACAGTGTAGATTAATAGATGGTCAAGTGATAAGAAGATTATTGGATTAAAGTTTAAGCAAACTTCTCTAAAAGTTCAAAAAGATGAAGAAAAAGGAATCAAAAGATCTGCCAACCAACCTCCCACATTGCATTTACTTTGAAAGGTTGCTATGTTTAGAGTTGAACTCAAACTAGTATGTTTCCCCCTTTCTTTATCACATTTGAAGTGCAACTTCGGTGAGATCAGAAAGTAGAAAAAGATATCCACCGTTGTGCAAGTAAAACTGACAGTAAAGGTTATGAACAACAACGTAAAAGAAAAAGGTTTTCGCAACTCACCATTGCTGCATCAAACACGTATAGCTTCTCTCCTGTTGGAATGTGGACTGTCTTAGGACCCACTTCTCCATTCAAGAGCTTGTTAACTAAGCGGATATTTGCAAAGGTGCCTCTAACCATCACTTCATCATTACCGCGACGGCTACCATAGGAATTAAAGTCTTTTCTATCAACCCCACGCTCTAGGAGATACTTGGCAGCGGGGCTGTCCTTGTGGATGCTTCCTGCTGGAGAAATATGATCTGTGGTTATACTATCCCCAAAAAGAAGTAAGCAGTAGGCATCCTTCACTCCATGTGGACCTGGTGGGTCCCCGGTCATATCCTTGAAATACGGGGGCTCGTGAATATAGGTAGAGTTGGGATCCCAAGGGTAAAGAGTGGAAACAGGTACAGAGAGCTGGTTCCACGTTGGGTTGCCTTTTGTGATAGCCTCATAAGTGCTCTTGAACATATCGGGCAGCACGCTAGATTGAACAATCTGAAAAGATTTAACCATTCAACTTGCTACAAGGGTGAAAATTATCACATAATTTTACGCCCAGAGCAATATCTTGAGTATAACGAAGGATATTATAAGTAATAATAATGATAATGCAAGTTAGATACAATAGTTGTTCACCTCTGCAATCTCTTCATTACTAGGCCAGATATCCTTGAAGTATACATCTTTTCCATCCTTCCCGACACCAATTGGCTCTTTCTCAAAGTCAATGTCAACCTGAAAATTTTAAAACATTTTGACGATCGAGACTGGATGACATATTATATTTTCTTTGATTGTTTCTACCAGAATCACATGTAGTAGTTTTGTCATTCATGCATGCATAACTTATCTTTGTGTAAAATGACTTCATCAGTATCAATTTTAGTACTTTAGTTTGTGTGAAATGACTTCATCAGCCTTTAAGGGAAATTCCTTTACCAAGTGATGGAATGCAAAAGTATATTACAAGTAAATATTGAGTACACACCGTGCCAGCTAGTGCATAGGCAACAACTAGGGGAGGAGAAGCTAGATAATTAGCTCTGGTCAGTGGATGAACACGACCTTCAAAGTTCCGATTTCCGGAAAGAACAGCCACAGCAATAATGTCTGGAGAAGGTTGACCATGAAAAGAATTACAAGAATACGAAACATAAATACAGAAAAAGGTTACAAGGATCATAAAGTTGAAATTTAGACTTAATAGTATGCATACAAGTATCACAGTAAGGAGGGGGAAAATAATTTAATAGCAAACGTAATTAGTTTTAAACATCTATAACTTTGGTAATCAAATCAGCCATGCGACTTTCATCAATTTGGTGCTGCCTATAAGCAAAAGGATAGTACTATTATCTGAAATTGCTGAAGCAACTTGTTCATCAAGTTCTCCTGAATTTCCAATACATGTAGTGCAGCCATATCCAACGATATGAAAGCCCTGCTGGTTCAAGTACTTTTGCAAGCCGCTAAAGACAAATAAAAGACATCTCTATCATTTAACCCGTTATAGCCCACCAAAAAGAAAAGAATAGAGACTAAGTAAAAGCAATACCTCTGTAGCAAATACTTGGTAACTACACCAGAACCTGGAGCAAGACTTGTTTTTATCCAAGGGTTAACCTGATTATAAGTATTTGTGTTAACAAAAATTGACAAATACTAACTAAAAGAATCCTATGCAATATCTCGCCTTGAAACTTTCAAGGTCTAAACATATTTGATGGTTGAGCTCATAGCTAACCTCCAAACCCAGTTCACATGCTTTCTTAGCAACAAGGCCTGCCCCTAGCATGACACTAGGGTTTGATGTGTTTGTACAACTTGTAATAGCCGCAATGACCACACTGCCATGCCTAAGTTCAGCAGGCTGCCCATGGAACGAAAACTTGACCACCTTACCCTGTTCTTCTTTTGAGACGGCAAAGCCCTGTGGATTATTGCAAGATCACAAGCAAATAAACAAGGAAAAAATCAAGCACCGATTGAAAGCACGTATTTAAACAACCAGATGTCAATTGAACCACAAATACGGAATCCCTGTATTCGACTCTCTAGGATATGTGGCTTTCTGCTAGTGTCAATCCATTTAAATTTGACATACTATTCCAAGCAGTGGGAAATTAAACTAATAATAATAACAATAACAAATAAGAGTTGAATGACAGCAGTCCATAGACCAAAAAAATTCAGAAATAGAGTCTAAAATAGCCCATGCAAAATCTTGAGTTCCAACTCACCTTGAATCCAACTCGGTTATCAAGGCATGCATGCCAATCCACCTTCATGTCTTTAAGAGGAACTCGATCATGGGGTCTATTGAGAGGTATAATTGTCAAACATGAACTTAAGGATAACAAAATATGATGGAATAGATGGATCATGATCTTTATACTCGCTAAAAACACATGGTCAGAAAGTTTACCGCTTTGGTCCTGAAACACAGGGTTCAACTTCTGACAGGTCCAACTCTAGATAAGATGTGTATGCTTTTTCCTCTTCAGGCTGGATGAAGAAAAAAGGATCCTTAAGGACTGCTGTCTCCGATGATTATGCAGGGATAATTATGCAGAATAACAGAAACAATATACGTTTACCTCATTGTTGTCAACAAACATTTTGTTTGCACGCAAGTACCCTTCTATCATTGCCACCTAATTAAAATGAATAATTAATCCCTTTTGACTCCACAATTAGACTGCATTAGGCGACATGAAAATAAGGAAAAGAAGTGAATAGGTTCTCACTGTTTCATCACTTCTTCCAGTTAATTTAAGATACTGCAAAGTGACATGATCCACAGGAAAGAAACCCATGGTTGCTCCATATTCTGGAGACATGTTTGCAATAGTTGCCCTATCAGCTAATGATAATTCGCCCATACCTTCACCTGTATATCAAAAAGCGGAGACAAAGGTATGTATACTGCTGCAAGTACTAATAATTGAACTTCAAAGTAAAATACAAAGTTCAACCTTTCTAGGCTTACCATAAAACTCAACAAACTTGCCAACAACACCATGCTTCCTCAGCATTTGGGTCACAGTTAATACCAAGTCAGTAGCTGTGACTCCATCACGCAGTTTTCCAGTTAACTTGAATCCCGCAACACCAGGTAACACCATGCTCATGGGCTGTCCAGTTTGACAACCACACAATAGAGAGCACACTATTATTGTGTATCACTTCAAGAAATGGCTTTGCAAGTGTGCCGAGTAACAAAAGGGTAATCAAACTTGTGATCTCATCAGTAAGTCAAGTTGTGTCAAGTTACTTGAGACAGTTATGGCAGTTAAAGTCCAGGAGACAATCACATTTGTGTAAAACATAGTCTTTGAGTTGTAAAAGAACTATGTTAGTTTTGGATATACGTGTTTTACTGAGAGTTTTCCTGTAATTTTTCCCTCAACAGATTTTGTGTGAGATCATAGGATCTGTAACTGGGATTTTGGGAAAATAGTTACTGGTGTGTGACCTTCCAAATACTGCTTGTAACTATTACTTTAATTCATAGTGGATTGACGTAGATTCCATATTGGGATCAAACCAGTATAAATCTTTAGCATTTGTTTGCTTTCTTGGATTGATTTTAATAGTTCGTGTTTAATCATAACAGCACTAATATATTAAATATGTGAAATATGCTTGTAAACTACTCTGATGAATCATGCAAAAACTCATCGATTTGTTACACTAAACACACACACAGACACACACAACCCAAGACCTATGCATGTTAACCTGGCCAAGCATTGCTGCCTCTGCTTCAATTCCTCCAACTCCCCATCCAGCAACTCCTAGCCCATCAATCATAGTTGTGTGGGAATCAGTACCAACCACACTATCAGGGTAGAGAAGGCCATCAGTATTAAAAACAACTCTTCCAAGATATTCCAGATTCACCTATTATTCATCAATAAGACACACCCAGTCTTCAAATCTATCTAAAAATTAAACTCCAATCAGGAGTAAAGTAAATTTGTTTAAGGAGATATATCTCAGAAAATATTTAAGATTGGAATCTAAATCAAGCACGTCCTGCCTACCCTGAAAACAAGATCAAAGAAAGAATCTGGTGCACTAGAAAGTTTTGCAGATCAGAGTCTTAACTGAAAATTTTGCAAAATCACTGCGTAGAACCTAAGATGGGAATTCCATCACAGTGTTTGCTCCATACACCATTGATGCACTTAATGTGACATCTAAAGATGATGTTAGTCTGTGAATTTGTTGCAACCTTACCTGATGGACAATTCCCGAACCAGGAGGAACTACAAGCATGTTATGGAAAGCAGATGATCCCCATTTGAGAAAAGCAAATCTCTCTTTGTTCCTCTGAAATTCAAGTTCCATATTAGCCTGTATTGCATTCTCAGACCTTGCTACGTCGACCTGAACTGAATGATCAACTACAAGATCCACCGGAACCTGAAAGAGAACATATTGCGTTCAAATACAACGGAGGAATTCCCAAACTGAGAATTACAATACTGATGCAAAATTCACAAGTGGCATTTCCTACAAATCATAGATTTTGTAACAAATATCAAAAACAAAGAATGACATGAGTGGACATTCTTTTCCCATTAAATGGAACTCAATTATACCCTACAATGCAGGATAATTCTAGTTAACGTGACACAGAAATTTACATACCAATGGATTAATCTTATTAGGATCACTGCCAAGCTTCTTCATAGCATCCCTCATACAGGCAAGGTCAACCACAGCTGGTACCCCAGTAAAGTCCTAACGCACAAGAGAAAAAGCTTTAAGAAGATGGCTCTTTTTTTCTTCATTTTTCCACATTCTGGAACCATTAGCACTTGATAATAATCAAACCAAAAAACCTGAAGGAGCACTCGAGCGGGCTTGAAAGGGATTTCGACTAGCTTCGGCGATGTGTTCTCCCAATCTATGATCTTGTCAACATCATCCTTAGTAACTTCAAAGTTATCACAATTACGTATTGCAGATTCCAAAAGTATCCTTATTGAGTATGGCAGCCTCCCTACCAAACCAAAATTTACAAATTTCAGGACACTAAAATGACAATTCTGTGTATTACTACACTAGACTACACTACACATAAACTAAAAAAGCAAACTTGATAAAACTGCATGTCCATAATTCAACAAAAAAAAAAACGATGAAAATACATTTAATATACTGAACTAGTCTGAATTTCAAAAATACATACCAATTCTCGGATCGTTCAGAGCAGGCAAACTATAAAATTTCCCAAACTCGCCACCTCCAGGCTTGGGGAGACTGGTTATTATATCCTTGAAAGCATGTTCTGAAGCTGAGTAATTCAACCAAAACAAGTTATACACACGTACATGTATGTGTGTGTATATATATTTCCGGTTCAATCAATCCAAGCAAGCTCACTCTTTGATACTATACAAATATATATACATCTATCTATATATATATATATACAACATACATATATACCGGAAGTGGACGTATTCCGCTGAGAGCGTTCCAAGAAAGGCGGGGAGGTTCTAGAATGAGCCGTGAGGGTCATCGGCCTTGAGCGCCAATTGAGGGAATGGCTGAAACGCGGCAACACAGGGGACTGAAGCGATCGAATCGTGGAGGAGAAGCTCAGAGAGCCGTGCTTCTGGTTGAGAAACGGTACCTGTGATTGCGAAGACGAAGGAAACGACTTTACTCTCGAAGGAGAGAACGAGGACGTTGAGGAGAATCGAGAGAGCGAGGACGAGAACCGGACTCTGGAGACTGAAGACAGCAGCGAAGAAGACGATGACGTGGAACTGTACATGGCTTCAATTCTAGGGTTTTCGAAGCATAAATGGAGAAGAAGAAGAAGGAAGAAGACGCTGCTAGAAGAAGAGAGAGAGAGAGAAGAAGAAGAAGAAGCAGCTACTGCAAAAATGGTTTCGAACGTTCGAGCTAGTAGTAGTGGCCGGTGCCAGTGGAGGCCTTTTCGTATAAGGGCATTTATGTAATTATGAAGAAAGAGAGAGTGAGTGTTGGCTTGTTTTGGGCCGTTTGATTTGATCTTGACGGGTAGGGATCACGGGGGTTTTTCTTGTTTGACTTTGACCTATTACGGCGTACATTGTTATTTTTATTTAATTGAATATTGACTGATGACGACATGTCGTATCACCAGCTTATGACACGTGTTCTACACGAGTCTGAACTCTAGACAGAGAGAAAGAATGAGCGCGTTTGTCGAGAAATGGATTTGGATAATGATTAGGGAATAGTATATTCCAATTTGAGCCTATGTTTAGCGCGAAACTAAAGAAATAAAAGGAAATTATGCAATAAATTAATCTGTTAATTCTTTTTGATAGTATTATATTGTTTTGTTTTTGTATATTATATCTCAAAAAAATAAGTAAATGAATAAATGCATGAGTATTTACGAAGTGCTATGTTAAGTTTCTCACACAATCATTGTACTTTTTGCACTCTTTGCTTCTTTTTTTTAAAGTTTTAATATTTTGGTTATATCTATCACGTAATCGAGTAACACTAGGGACACCACTAACTTACACACAAACTTACACCACATGAGTTGGCATTCATTTCATTGGCTAAATTTTGAATGGTGTGGTCCCACTCATAGATAAAATGGTAGTTTTATTGGATGCTACATCATTAGTGTAACTTTTTGGTGTCCCAATCATTATTCATTTTTTTTTCCCTTCCTTTTCCTATTTAATAATACAAAATAACATTGTTATCTTTTATTTCTTATAGGCTGTAGAAAAAATGAACTTATGGTTCTAATGTATTGAAAATGCCAAATTACCAAAACATCATGGTTTATATGGCAGATACACTTACTCCATAAAATAGATGACAATTATATAACGTACGTATAGAGAAAAATACTGAAACTTTTGCACATATAGTAGTTGCTAATGGATATTTTTATCCTTGAAACAATTAGAGTAAAAGTCTAATTTAGACGGTGCATTTTATTTTATTTTGGTTTAGTTTGCCGTAGACTAGTGGCAGAGTTATTTTCTACAAAAAATAAATAAATAAATAAAAGTAAAAAAACTAAGAAAACACACACACACACCACAACAACAACAAAAACACACAAACAAATGAAAAATCTTCAACCGTGACTAAAATTGCAAATACGTAAAGTTAGCTAATTTTTGAAGTAAATTACTCTAACTATTACAGAGAAAGTAGATAGATACAAATGTGATGTGCCAGAAAACAAAACTTCTGTTCAGTTAATTACTTATTCTTACAAACTGGGGTCTACAGAGTTTTTGGTCTGCAACTTTGCATACAGATGAAAAAAAAAAAAAAATCTGCTAGAGATGTCCGAAAAACAGGCTCAAGCAAATCAATGGGATATACTTCTCTTTTGGCTGAATAAATGTTGTTTTCCGGTTTGGCTAAAGAAAAAGAAAAAATTGTTTTTATATTGGGCCAAAACAGTAGCTCCTCCAAACGCCTCAAAGCTTCACTAGCAAACTCAGCTGTGGTCTTTCGGGTTTTAGGAGCCCCTTAACATACAATTCATGTTGGTGGCTGCCATGTACCTGGCCGATATGATGCACCGGTTCCTGTTGGCTCTGAAGACCTGTAAAAGGAAAGAGAGACAAGACAAAGTTTGACATTATAGATCCTTGAATCTAGCAGAACAGTGATTCTAAACCATGAAATTCTGGTTTATGTGCTCTCATTCTAATCTCCCCAACCCCCAACTCTCTTTTTGTTTCCAGATAAACCAAATTGGAAACTTTTTATGTTTTTTTACATTAGCTTTGTGGTACCAACAGTCACACGAGCTCGCAAATCAGAGGCATCTACGAGTGAACTTACTCTGGGATTACTCTTGATTTCTCTTCCTCTTTCTTCCTGTGGTTCCTATATATCAAAGCAAGCATGATGTTAATTAGAAGCAAAACTAAGAGTTTTAACAGAAAAAGCAAACAAGCAATATAGAGTTAGGAATGTAGCAGTAGCAGACCCACCTCACTTCTTCCTTTGCTTCAGTTTCTTCTTCAACTTTGTCACCTTTGACATCAGACAAGGAAAACAAATGTAGGAATCAGTTACCATGACATAACAAACTTCTCAACGCAATAAATAAACTCCTACTTTAGAAAATAATTTGTGTAAAACATAAGTCAAGATAATAAACTCTTACAATCCAAACCATGCTCACGGCTGTAACAAGAAACTTAGATACATGGAATCTTAAGGGAAAATGGATAGTATTTTTTCTTTTCACTGTGCTAGTTTGCTGAATTTTAGATGGACTCCAAACACAGAGTGTTTTGATTTAAGGGAAAAGTCCACACTGAGTGAAGAAAAAGAAGAATACCCTCAGAAGAAGCCGGAAATTGCCGAATAAAACTTCTCAAGTCTGGACGTGCAGCTTTACCTATGCAGGTGGAGCATGAAATTCAGTAATTTCATAAGCAGAAGAACACAGATAACATTAAGGTAAGGTATTCCACTAAATAGCTGACCAATGCTGCTGCCTTTGCGCGTACTGCCTTCTTTTAGTTTCCTTTCCTCTTCTTCTTTCTTCAGAACTTTGTGAAACAAAAAGTATGAGGTTAGGTCACACATAATTGAAGAGGAGATATAGAGAAGTCTAATTCGAAAGAACAGTAGCATGAAAGGAACTCAAAATTAAAAATCAGCCTAAAAAAAGGGACATAGGAACATTAAGAAGTAAATAAATATATAGTTAGAACTTAGAGAAAAGTCAAGATATAGACCAGAGAGTCTCAAAAGAAACAAACTAAACTGTAAAAGTAAATGTGAAATCCCACATACGAGCAACATTCTGACGCACACGTTCACGCCTTGCTTCCATCTCTTCCATTTCCTGAACAGGCAAGCATATGAACAATATTACCAGTGGAAGAGATCACAAAACCAAAATGCACGTTTTAGTCTTGATGGTACCCAACTTGTATACTACATTACAACAAAAAGATAAATGAAACTTACAGAGAGAATTTCAATCATCTCTATATTAAATTACCGAAACATAACAAGGCAAAAAGTTAGGTACTTCCAACTGATCTTTCGAATAATTTTTCAGAAGTATTTAAGAAAGATAGATTTCCAAAAGAAAACATAAACCGAACAAGAACAGGTAGAGATTTGTCAGAAGTAGCTGAGTCAATTCTTCCTTTTGTTCTCTCCAGAGCAAAAATTTCAAAAGAATCTACTTTTATAGACGATAGTAGCTAAGAAATCATTCAATTAGTAAAATCCCTCTAGTCCTAAAGCTAAAAATTTAAATAGAGATCAATATGAACTTTTGTGCGTGTGTGTGGGAAAAAAACAAATTGAGGTTCCAGATTTACCTCTGGCGTCGGAGCTTTCTTGCGCTGCCCATTTAACCAACATATCCATTCAACTACAATGACCAAAAGACAAGCATGAATTCAATACAGGAGAGAAAATTGAAAGCAAAATAGATATGGTCCACCTCTTCTTCGTTTTCATTCTCAAACGTATGGTCAAAGCATCTAGTAAGATGCATGTCAGTAGTTGTATAAATTATACTTCAAAAGCTAAAAGTGGAAAAACCATATTGCTACTCTGATAAGACAAACAAAATGTTCTGAAGTAACCCGACAAGAAAACTTGGAGCTAAAAGGATGTTGAATCAGCATCAAAGCAGTTACCTGGAATGGAAGTTGGATCATCTTCTCCCTTAAATGCCACCCATCTTTTCTCTTTCACTATCACATCACCAAAGTTCAGAGAGAGAGAGAGAGAGAGAGAGAAGCAAAAGCATCAGAGGTAGCCGATAAGGGGCAATTTTCCAAGTCAATTACATATACATAAAAACCGCATATACAGCTCCATATTTTTTACAAGATTAAAATGCAATCCACCATAAAGTTCATATTGATTATATACAAAAGAAGAAAACTTCAGCCCAGCTTGCTCATGTAAGTGAAGCTTTTAGCTCTACATTGATTACCATGACAGGAAAAACTAACAAATTACCAAGTCTACTTTCTCATCGTTCTTTGTCAGCCAAAACAGAAATGCAATATGCTACTATCCATCCGGAAAGGACAATGATTAAGTTTATTCTTGGATAAATATATGAACCCGTAGCAAAGTCACTTTAGGTCACTGTAGATGTCCCTAAAAAACATGGGAAGAAACATTTGTCACGCTCGTTTAAGTGAATATTTTAGCTCTAAATTGGTTCCCACACTATGAAAAACTAAAGAAACTACCAAGTTGGTATTTCTGTTCTACTTCCTTATCTTTCTTTGTCAGCCAAAACATATATGGAAAACACAATGATTGAGTTCATTCTTGGATTAATATACGAAATAGAATCCCCATCTCAATTGACTGAAGCAACCCAAAAGTTAGAATATATTAACCAAGGTAACAAAAACCCAGTTTGCAAATGGAAGCCTTCATCATAATAGACTCCATACTAGAACACACTTGGCAAGTTGAAGAAAACCCATTAAGCCAATTTGAATGTCAATCAACAAAAATCAATAATTTCTCCATGGAAGATGAAAGAGAGTTAGAAATAGGAGTCAGACCCACTTACTGACACCATCAATCTCTTCTTTTCTGGCGAAGTATCGGTTCCCGGCTTTGTCCACCCCCATCAGATTCCTATTGCTGAAGAACCCAGCAACCCTCGAGAACAGCTTCGACATTTTTCTTCCCAGTCGATGCGAAAGAATTTCATTACAAGTAAAGCACTTTCGCCATGGTCTTCTTCCTTCTTCATTAACAACTGACTTTGAAAAGAACGACATGTCGATTTATTCTCATGGCAGTTCGGACGTTTGAACGACATGACGTCATTTAAAGCAAAATGTAAACGCAAACGACACTAAGGCAATGAACGACACCAATCTTTATCATATTAATGAGATGTCGTTTTATTTACTGATAAAAGGCTACCCTCGTCGTTTTGCATATTAAACGACAGCAAATTTTAAATTATAAGCTACATGTCGTTTTCGGTTAAAAGGCAGCAAACGTTGTTTTCAAACGACACTTTGTTTTTATTAATATGTTTTTTTTTAGGTATAAACGACAGTATGTTTTGATAAGGGTTAATCTTATGAATGAAAATAGGGTAGATCGGGGACATTTTTCAATTACCGTTCTCATCCTTAAAGGCTAATCGTAATACCATACCCGTATGATAAATCATCCTTTTAGATGGGAGGAATAACTAATAAATAATGGAGAAAATCATAGTTACTCATTACTCGTTGATAAACAAAATAAGGAAAAAAATGCTAATTTTTTTTTATGATTGACAAAAATTAAACATAATAATATATGAAATAATTTTCACTCTAAAATTCAAGTATATATTAGTACATATAACTCTACAAAATTATTATTTTACCAAAGGTATAAGAATATAAGTAGTATAAAATTAAATAAATAAATATACATATAATAATTTTTTTATATGAATATACATAAAGGCACCAATCCAATAGGTTTTTTTAATACCTTTCCATAAATATTGTTTTGTCCAATTAAAATTTATCATGTGTGTCTTTTCGCAATAAAAGGTGGAGAGAAAAATATTAAATAATAAGTATTTATTTTATTTTTTATTTTTTTTCTAACTACTTAAATTATAGTAACCATTAGATCAATAATCTAACAGTTAAGAAAAAAATAGCTATGGATAAGTTAAAAAAAAAATCATATTGGATTAGGAATCTATATATAAATATATAAATATATATATTAGGGCGGGTACAATGTGAATTATGCTAATACTGTCCCTGCATCATACCTGCATATTAATAGAGCGGTTATTCCCCATCTCGATCATTTCCCCCCTTGAGTTGTTTTTTTCTCTTCGTTCGGATTAGATAACTATGGATACCTGTAACCGTGGATTATATTGCCATCTCTAGTCTTGGTTTCTGCCATTTTTGTGTCACTTTAGTCCCTAGATCTTCAAATTTAATAATCAATGTGAAACAAAAACATAGTTCAAAGACGAAATGTAAAATATTGGAAAAATTAGGAACTAAAATGAATTTACCTTTGACATATGACTCGGCTTTCACTTAAACGTCATCGAATTCGTGTCGTTTGATAGCATATTCATCAATTTCGGCGAAATAAATTGAGAACATGTTCTACATCGACATGGGTCGCCGGAGTCTCCGAACGAGGCTCCTCCATGGCTACCTCTTTGTAAGCCCAATTAACTTCCTTCCACAAATCGAACTACCCTCTCAAAACTCACGACTTAAACGGTCAAAAATCTCATCTTCCTCTTCAGCTCCTCACTTTACATTTCAACCTTTTACCACAGAGGGTTTTGCAGAGACTCTCTAACTCCCTTAAACCCTCCACATTTTCTTCAACCTCTGCAAAACCCATTTGCGTTTTTCGCCATCATATATACAACAAATATCAGAATCAATGTCCTTATCAAATATCTCCTTCTGGGTCTCTGCAAAGCCGTCAATTTCTAACACTCTCAAAAAGCCAAAACCCCAAAATGGTCGCTCTCAATCTTCGTTCCCTATAGTTCAGTGTGGTCTCCGAGAGCTACGAGAGCGAATCGATTCCGTAAAGAATACCCAGAAGATAACCGAAGCCATGAAGCTTGTCGCGGCCGCCAAGGTCCGCAGAGCCCAAGAAGCGGTCATCAATGGCCGACCCTTTTCGGAGACTCTCGTCGAGGTCCTCTACGACATCAATGAGCGGCTTCAGTCCGAAGACGTAGATGTGCCTTTGACAAATGTTAGACCCGTAAAGAAGATTGCCCTTGTGGTCATCACCAGCGACCGAGGTCTCTGTGGTGGTTTCAACAATGGAGTTATCAAAAAGGCCGAGACTCGGATCACTGAGTTGAAGAGACTCGGATTGGAGTGCTCTGTTATCAGTGTTGGCAAAAAGGGTAACTTTTATTTCAATCGTAGGCCTAATGTTCGTGTAGATAAGTTTATCGAAGCAGGGACTTTTCCTACCGCCAAAGAGGCTCAAACTATTGCTGATAACGTTTTCTCGCTCTTTCTTAGCGAAGAAGTTGATAAGGTTGAGCTTGTCTATACTAAGTTTGTGTCTTTGATTAAGTTTGATCCTGTTATTCATACATTGCTTCCTTTGTCACCAAAGGGAAAGGTTGTTGATGTGAATGGGAACAGTGTTGATGCATTTGAGGATGAGTTTTTTAGGCTCACAACTAAGCAAGGGAAGTTGAGTGTGGAGAGGGCAAGTGTGAGGAAAAGAAGCGAGGGACTGTCTCCACTTTTGCAATTCGAGCAAGACCCGGTTCAGATTATTGATGCTATGTTGCCTTTATACCTGAACAGTCAGATTTTGAGGGCATTGCAAGAAAGTACGGCTAGTGAGCTTGCGGCAAGGATGAATGCTATGAGTAATGCGACTGATAATGCAGTTGAGTTAAAGAAGACTCTTTCGATGGCTTATAATCGTGAACGGCAGGCAAAGATTACTGGAGAAATATTGGAGATTGTTGCCGGTGCTGAAGCACTAAAAGAGTAGTAAAATTAGAATCTTCCTCTTTCATTGTATTCCTTATGTGCCATTTATACAAAGTCATCGCTAGGATGGATGGAAAGCTTTTTGTAATCATGGCTTGATTGAGTGATTATACACAGTGAATAAAATTATTAATGAAAACAGGATGATGTTTGATTGTTCCATCATTATGGTCTAAATTTCTTCTTTTTTTTATTGGAGTTGCTTGTGTGTGTTTTGGGGTTTGTTGTTGAACTCAAACTAATCACATATACAACCCCAGATGAAAAAATGGAAGCTTTATCATGCATAAGCTATGTCCATCTCTGCAGCTATCCAAAACTGGTTCATCTCAAGGATTTTTATCTTAAGCTACCTCCTTAACAAACAAGGTTAGCAGAAATCTCCTAAAGAGAACCCTTTTGCAAGCTTGTCAATATTTCAGAAGCCACTTTACATCCTTTAATAGAATGCTATTTATGCATAGTGGTTTTTCAATTTCACCAACTAGCAGATGTTGAAATCATGTACACTACAGCACTAGGAAACTTGTATCAACGTATTTTTATTCATCTATGGTTTCTTCCTTCTTTCTGATTTGCATTGCTTGTATACGTTATGGTTTTTGCTATTGAGCTCAAACTAATTCTTTACACAGCCCCAGCAAGAAATGGAAGCTGTATCAAAATCATGGATAAGCGATTTCCATCTCTGCAGTACCCAAAACTGTTTCATGTAAAGGAATTTTTCGGATTTTTTCTTAAGCTTACCTCCCTTATAAACAAGGTTAGCATAAATCTCCTATAGAAAACCCTTTTACAACATTGTCAATATTTCAGTAACCACTTTACATCCTTTGATTCAGCGTCTATTAATAAGGATAATGGTGATTCAATTTTCACCAAGTAGCAGATGTTGAAATCCTGCTCACTGCTCACTACTCACTACTACACTAAGAAAGTTGTATCAACATATTCTTCTTCATCTATGGTTTATTTCTTTCCTGTCCCTTTTCTTAATATTTTTGAGCTCGTACCAAAAGATGAGCGATAAAGATTGGAGCATTGCTTATCATAATTTGCTTCATAACAATTGATAATAAGATGGCCCTAAGTTTGACGGTAACACATGATTTGATCAATGTTTAGATTGTTTTATGCTGTTAAGTTCACCTAGGCATTATCATAGAAAGCTGTCCATTTTTACACACAAAATATGTATTACTATAACATTGCCACAGAAATATTGTACCTGCATTCTGCTATATTCAATAAAACCTGGACTGTCCCTACTGTCTTCTTTATGGTCAAAATAACACCTTTTACTTTCATAGACAACTTTTTTCCAAAATATATGGTCAGTGACTCGTGGTTCCCATCTCATTTTTCTACTTGATTAGCATACTATATGATACATCAGAATGAGCCTACAAGTACCACCATCATATTCAAAAGTGAGTAATGCTAACATAATATAAAGTTGCTCATCTTTTTTTATATTTTTTCTTTTGGGAATCCTAATCTATGTTTTGTGTTATTTCAGTATTCATGGCTGTTTCACACCATCAAAAGCTCTCTTAGGAGAAAAGGGCCAAAGTTTACACCAGGCAAAGTTTTTCTTTCCGCATGCACATTTAGCGGCAGAGAAAGGAAATGGCCAAAAACAAAGGTATGCTTTTCAGATTATATTGTCCAGTGTCGGCTCCACAGTACTATAGGACCCATTATGGCCGCCACTTCAATGCATTCTGAGGCCTGCCATGCACAAACATGTTTGTCTAATCAAAGTCACCCCCAACGGTTCACGCGATCAGTTGTGGACGGCCCTGATGCTAAAGATCCATGTATTATTATTGCACAAGGATAGCTTCAAAGAAATACCCTAAAGTTTAGGTGTTCTGCAATTTAAACCCTAAAATTTAGACTTTACAAAATAATATCCTGAGATAAGAATTTCTGAAAATTAATACCTTAGACAGATTTTTTGATCAATTTTTAGAACAAAAAAAATAATAATATCCTCCATTAAAACTAGCATAATTCATATTGTTCATATTAATTTTGAGGATATTATTGTATTTTATCAGTTAAAAATCAACACAGGGTATTAATTTTCAGAAATTCGTAATCTCATGGTATTATTTTGCGGAATTCAAACTTCAGAGTTTAAATTGCAGAACATCCAAACATGAAGGGATTTTTTTGCAATTATCCCTTATTGCATAATTGTAAAAATATTAGCTTTAATTTACAGATTCTTTGCTGGATTCCTAGTCTTGTTTTCTAAGTAATCTAAAGAGGTTGAATCATTTGTAAATGCTGCCAATTCTTGTAGCTTCAAATGGCAATTTGGTAGTCAAATTCATTGAATGACGGCTTCTCGATATAGGCACGAGGTTTGCATGGCTGGCCAATAGGATGTTCCAATAAATATTTCCCTTTCAATCAGCAGTTTGGCCTTAAACCCTGTACAAATTCTTTATTGTATTTAATCACTTTTGTCATTATTACTACATCCAGGAACAATGAATCTTCCACTAAAGTATCAAATTTCTCTTGTGGATCGTTTTTTTCTTTTCCCCTTCTTATATAAAAAGTTAAAAAAAAAATACTTATAACTTTCTTTTTGCTTTGTTTCAATATGTTGGATGGTAAAAAAAATAATAATAATAAAAAATAAAGGGAGGCTGTGGGGGGCGCGGGGTAAAGAAAAATAAATTTTCTCTTTTGAACTTTTAGAATCTTTTTTCACTTTGATACTTCTTTTGCATTTAAAAAATTGTGTGCTACAATTATTAGGGTCAGATATCAAGAAAATATAAATTTTAAGAAACCAAAAGTTAGCCAAAGAAAAGGGGATTAAGTATTAACGATTACCCCATGATTTCCTCAGTCCTATCTTTTACCACAATGGTTACTTCGTCTCTCTTTCCTGTGCAATTTTTTTTTTCAACTATGTAATTAAACTATTTATTTACTCAAATTACACGTGCAGGGCTGCCCAAAGTGGTTAAGAGAATGTGAACCAAGTCTATGAAGGAAACCCAATTAGTAAAGAAACTAAATTGTATACTGTGTACTATAATTTATGATTAGAGATTATAAAATGGGTTATTATTCCTAACTCAATTCTCAAATCTTAGTAAGTTGATGATTATAATATCTGCAATTCATCACTCATTTCTTATATCTAGTTGGTTGGTTCCATCTTTTGCACCTCTTTAGCAACTTTTTGATTTTTTTTCCATTTAATGTTTGTTTTGAACTAAAAGAAAAGGAAAAGAATAGTATAATATATGTATCATCCTAGGAAGGTTTGTTTTGCTTGCTATAATTTTATTATTAAGTTGGTAAAAAATAAGAAGATTTTATTCACTCCCCTCTTTAACTTTCTTTGTCAAAGTCAGACTTCAAAGGACCAAAAGTAAAATACTTGAAGACCTATCAATTGGGAGAATCTGTCTTGTACTTGTGCTTTTTCACTGCTCTTGGTTCCTTTGAGCATTTGGCTTCTTCATATATTCTACTATCTCTAAGACCTTTCTCAACCACCTCGAGGTAAGCTTAGAATTTCAGTATATAAAAAACTGGATTTCAATAAACTCTGCCTTCTCTATGCTTGAAAAATTCTTATGATGAAAAAAATGAAAGAAAATAAATAGTAGTGTGTATTCTAAACTAAATTTTGTCCCTTTTCTTTGTAGATATATCTATTTAGAATCTTGGAGAGTTGTGGCCTTGGAGGTTCCCTGACCTGGGAAAGGTAAAAATTCTTTCTTTCCCCAGTTTATGATATCCTTCTCTTAATTCTCTGTATAACTCATATTCTTCTCTCTTTTTCTGGGTGGTGAAAACTTCTTTGGAATCTAGAGAACCTATATTAAGGCCTATATGAATATTTTTGCTATATATGGGGTGTGCAGGGAATCAACCATGGAAAACAGGAATGGTATATTTAGGCAGGGCAGTGGAGTGTGGAGGGCTTTGAGAGATGGAGATTTTGAGGAAGAAGATGTTTGGTCTGTGATGAAAGAGAGAACAGATTCTAGTACCAAGATGAGCAGATCCAAGGAGTCCTCTTTGTCTGTCCCAAGGCATATCCCAACTGCTGCAAGAATGATTCCCAAAACTAGCGGGGAAGGCTTTGAGAGTAGCAGCAGTAGTGTCAACTCCAGTCATGAAGTCAGAATCATTCAGCAATCAGCACCTGTCAACATTCCCAACTGGCCAAATACTTACAGGCACAAGTCAAAGAAGGCCTCCAGGAATGCTTCATGGTATGATGATGATCATTATCATGATGCTGATGGTGATGGTGATGATGATGATGATGGAATTGCGAAAGACGGAAGGGATAGCGAAGATGAAGAAGAAGATGATGATAATGATTATGGTGATGGTTATGATTACAAGGTACCTCCACATGAATTCATTGCCAGGAGGCTAGCAAGAAGTCAAATATCTTCTTTTTCTGTATTTGAAGGTGTTGGAAGGACCCTAAAAGGGAGGGACCTTAGCAAGGTGAGGAATGCTGTTCTAACAAAGACTGGCTTCATTGAATAATTGTAGAGTCTCCACATAGTAGTGGTAAGTGTTTCTCCTGTATAGAGATTTCTGGTATTAGCTTAGTAGTTTAATCTCAAAGAGTCTTGTTTCTAGTGCTAGTTTAGGGTGTGCAGCATTCAAAAAAAAAAAAAAAAAGATTCTGATTTAGTGTAAGCAAAAGGGGAGAAAAGGGAAAAGATTTCATCTCCAGTTCCGTTATGGGTTTTTTATTGAACAATTGTTTTGAGAGGCCAGATTTCCCTCTATGATAAGCATCTGAGAATGTTTTTTTAACAGTTAGCAGTTTACAAAAGGTCCCAATAAGCAAAATGTTACCCTCATATAGAATGAAACATCTCTTTTTTAGCTGCTTGTATTAATTAAACAAGCAAATTTAATCGTTTAAGGTTGTTAACATGCTTCAAAGATCAAGACCCCCAACTGATCAATGTAGGTAGTGAAAACATCATACATGGGATATCCATACCAACTTCTTAACTCCATTAAAGTCACAAGTACAGTGCAACATAAACCATAGGGCCACATGTAATATATTAATATGATATAAGCCTTCATTTATTTTTTTTTGTCTTGAGGACTATTTTGACTGTCCTCTCTTAGGCTTGTACACCAGTCAAAATAGCCCTTTTCAACAGTGGTTTCAGTTTCAGGGTTAAAAAATTACCTAGAAACAATGGTTTAGAGCATGTGAAAACAAAAAGTACCCATGTAAGATTCTTCAACCAGATTTATATACATCATTTCTGTGATGAAGAATACAGCAAAATTCAAAGTCAAGTTTCTAGTATTACCACTGAGAAATTTCACGTTTAAATTGACAAAATCTGGTATCTGATTGATGTCAAAAACAAACAAAAATGCTTAGGGCCGGGAATGAGGGAATGTTCAGGCAAATTTAACATTAAATTGCGTGAAATTTTCTCAAGGAAATTTCCATAGTATCTTCATGGGGGCCATAGAACTTCATAATAAAAATAACTGAGGCCAAAACCAACATTTGATTGGCCCATATGGAGAGACACCTCTAAGTAGCGGACAAGAGAAATTTAAGAAAAAATTGAAAGAGACATGTCACCAACTCAATTATCTTAATCAATATCTTGTTTCTTTTCTCTCTTATAAAATGTTGCCAGAAAGTCCATTTGAGTCCCTCAGTGTTCCCCACGAGATATTATATCAGTTTGTGTTCTGACTAGCTTGGCTAGAAAAAAGACAAAGTTTCCTTGAGCTTTCTTTACCATTGATCGTGCCTTTTACTGTTGAATCAAATATGCACCATTATTGACCTTTCAGGCATCATCAAGGGCCGGCCATGTCTTATCTTTCTCTAAAACTTAAGGAAAACAAACTGTCATAATCTGATATATGCATACACCATATTACCATATACGTATTACTATACATTTTTTTGTCTTTGCCTTTTAAAGTGACAAACTCATTTAAGACTTTCATTCTACATATCACAAATTACAACTCCAACTCATGTATTTGATATTTAAAATGGTCACATATTTATCCTAATAGTAATTATACTTACTCTCAATGTTAAGGTTCACGTTAAGTTTAACTATTCGCCAACCTTATGAGAGAAGAAAATGTTGTAAAGAAATTAAACAAGATTAGAATCTTATCCGGTATACACTTGCACTTGCACTTGCACTGCACCTTAATAGTTGCTTTTTGTGGACCAATCTTCTAGTGCTCTTTATATTTTCTATACGAATAGTTTGTCTAAACCATTTGTTTAAATATAGTTATTTTAAGCTTAATTGCATCTATTCAGATACCAACAGGTAAAAGTTACCCTCCCTTCTAAACAAACTAAAGCCATTTTTAAGACTATTTTGTTTGATGTTAAATTATAAACCATAAATTTGAATCACAAAATGGTAGGTGGAGGAGGAAGGGGTAAAAAATTATGTAAAATAAAGGAAAAAAAAATTAATATCGTATTACATACATATTAAATTATTGCAAGAAAACAATAGTTCGTGGGTACAATTTTGGATATATATTTAATGCTAGTGCACGACACAACAAAAGTCACATGTTCAAGCCCTGTCCCATGTCACTTTTTTGTCTTTCTTTGCAATTTGCTACCATACAACACAAGATACACTAATATAGTCTTTTTATTATTTTTGAAAAAATAAAAAAAGTTCCTATAGGCCAAGGATAAAGCTTGAAATTGCCTCCACCTTTCTCCCCTTGAAATGTTCTAACTCCTTTAGTGCCAAATTTCTAAGCTCCTCCACCACTCTCTCAAGTTCCTTCCCTTTGCTTCCGATCCTAGTTGAATATCCTTGAATCATTCCCACATAAAGACCAAATTTTCTCAATATCTCTATCTCTTCCTCATTTGCCCCTCCTAAGATGGCCCCACAAGCGGCGGCGCAGGCGTGCAGCCCGCCTTCCTTTTTACGACACGTGTAATCAATCCACTCGTTGTTGTCGTCGTTCATCTCATCACCGTTGGATCTGCTGACTACCTTCTCTTGGTATTGACCATCTATGATCCCCCGTGATCCGATGGCACGTGTGATCTCCACAATGACTCGCAAAACCCGATCCGAATCATTTTGGGCCGGGTCATCGGACCGGGCCAACAACTCGCACCCGAAAGGGACAATTGCATCCGGAATAAGTAGCTCGATATTTGGGCCGTATGCATGATGGACCATGGGCTTTGAATTGGGCCTATCCGTTAAGAGGAGATGCTCATGAGTGAAGCTGGCCGCATGCATGAGGTGCAAGGCGGACGCCGCCGCGATGGCCTGGCTCCGGCGGCCGCCGACGAGCTCACACGCCGCGACACATAAGGCCGGGGCAGAATTCGGCGGCGCAGAAAAGACCAAATGGTACATGGGCTCAAAGACTGAGAGGGGAGGCTTAAGAGTGATGGATTGCTTAAGATGGGCCTCTATGTCAGCTGTTATAGAGGCGCAATAAGATGATTGATTATGATCTCGTGACATGGTGATTTTGGTAATTTTCATTGGGGTTACGTGACGTAACGAATTAGATCTACTAGGAGAACGTGGAACAAAGTGACTATGATGATGAAATCTTGGGGAGCCATTAATGTACTGGAGATTATAAAGTGCCATTGATGAAGCTCTAGCTAACTCACCCCAATTTGAGAGGAGTAGATAGAATAGAAGAGAAGGAGAAAAGGAATAAGATGGGTGTGAAAGCAAAGTGGGGGTGTTTTTGTTATCAATAATGCGAACTTTTTTTTTTCTTTTTTTTTTTTTTCAAACATTGACGTACACATGTTTAATTGGTCAGCTTTGTCTCCTTCGATAGAGACCTCGTCCCCGTGTGACACATGAAACGTGGGGCACAGTTTTTGTATTTTTACCGTTTAACGCACGTATATATAGTGTGAGTTAGGTGTCTTAGATATTTATATTAAATTTGGAAGTGTGACGTGGATGTCTTAAATATTACATTTATTAAATTTGGCTACGCACGACTGTGTTTGATTATTGATTAGGATAAGCTTATCTTATGTTAGCCTGCTTGATCTTGATGATCCGCTAAATCCTAATTAGGCCTAAACCCATAATGACAATAAACGAATTAATCTCAATAATAATCCAGTACAAAGTACAAGAGCATGTGTTGAAGTTTTTTCAGTCTCGTTAAACATTTCGTGTTGCTTAAAATCTTGGGATTTGGTTGGATCAAAACCTTATTAACACACTGAATCCTTAATTCTAAATCAATGTGATAGGAGTGGCATAATCCATTACGAATGTATGTATATAATACGCACGGTGGTGGTGCTAAGTATAACGACCAGGCTATAGATAGGAGTGGAATAAAGTTTAAATTAAATAAGCAATTATTTTACTCTTTATTTAATCTAAATGATTATAGGAAATTAGGAATAGAAGGAGGCTTCCCAAGATATTAAAAAAGAAATTTAAAAAAATTGCACCCAGCCTACGATCGGGTTAAGCAGACTGTTTCCAATTTTTAGGAACTAATTAGAACTACTTATTGATTTTCGTTCTCCAATACATACCGCTTTGTTATAGGACATTATAGAACTAATTACCTCATGAACATTAACTTGAGAAATCAAAGGTATTGTATTGACTTTTTTGTAACAAAAAGTGGCAAATTTTAATTAAAGGATAAGATGACTCTATTGTCAGCTTCTGCTCTTTTCGCACTATTTCAAACACACTATTTCTAAAAAATTTCACTGTATTTTTCAAATTTTTTTCCCTAAAAATGCCGTACAATGCCCTAATTTTGACTAAAGATAACTGTTTTTCTAAATAGTCAGTTGGGCCTAAAAAATGGTTTTAGCTGTTGTTCTGCCATCCATTACAACAGTTGGGCTTGGGCCACAGTAGAAGATACTCACTTCTTCTACCCAAAAAAACAAAAAAGGACCACATATTAGACCCGATCAATTAAATCTAACATTCATTTTTTTTTCTCTCTAATTATTTATACCATTTTTGTTGGTTGCCCCATCCAAAGCAGCGCAGAGGAAAAATTTAATAGCAGAAGTAATATCTGAAGGTAGTGATTAACAAAGCATAAAAAATACTGCTGCTAACTTTGATTTATGCATCTTAAACAGTGGTATTTGGCTATATAACCCGTTCTTCTAAGTGCTAATTAGACCAAGCTACTTCTTCTTTATTTGAAAATAAAAAAGATGGTACCTCTTATTATACTCAACTTATTATTATAAGTTACAACAATATTCATTTTCTCTAATCTATTTTATACCATATTTCTTTTCAAAATATCTGTTTTGTTTGTTGGTTTTCTCCATTTAAATTACATCCAAAGGAAAAGAAAGTATAAACTACTATCGTTAAATTTGATTCGTGTACTCATTTCAAAATATATATATATATATTCTGATTCATAAATCTTAGAAAGTGAATTCGGCTACTTAACCCTCTTACCATCTTTCTTTAATTTGTTTTATCATTTTTATTTTTATTTTTATTTTATTTTCCCAGTGTTAAAAGTAAAAGAAGTTAAAATCCCGTAGATAAACAGCCTGCAACTCGAGGGACCCCATTAACAAATGGATGAAAATATGACCATGTCAAGGCAAAAATGAGGCTTTATTATAAACTTCAGTAATATATATAATTATGACAAGTCATAAAAATATTATTTTGGAAGACAAAAAACAAAAAATATCCTATTTTAGATCGTTTTCCCGTTAATAAATAATTGACATCGGCCGAACACGTCCAATTTTTATTAGGTTCTATATATACTTCTCTTGTCATTTTTTTTTTTAACATATTCTGAGGCACGAATCTAAGTAGCTAAACTGAATCATTTGATATTTCAATTAAGGATGAGCTTAATGTGGATTTATTCTAGCTAATCCAACAACTAAGTTGTATATACATGTAGAGAGAAAATTGTTTGAGTTCGGCGCACAGGGTACATTGTCATTGAATTGGACAACTAGAAACCAGAAACTATAAAACAATTGTTTGAATTAAAATTATAAGTACCTATATTGTGGACAAAATTTATTACGGCATTTACTAGCTACAACAAATTAACTGCGCTTATAACATGGGGGCCTGGAATTTTCACGTGGCCAGGTACTTAAAAAATACTTTCTCAGTGGTACTAAATATCAGGGCCTTTAAGAGAAATATGGTTCACTCTAATATTTAGTTCTTTTTATTATCTTTTAGGCTTTTGTTTTTCCCTCTTTTCGGTAACAATATCTTTTTGTTTATATTGGGATATATGAGTTGGTATACCAGTTATATATCAACTACTTATTGGTTGTATATCTGGTAAATCGATCAACCGAAAAAAGAAACAGATTTATTTTTTTTTTAAATCAAGTGTCGAAAACAAGCGCTCTAGACCTAAATATATATGAGTAACACTAGGGACACTAATAACTTACACCAAAAAGTTACACCACATGAGTTGGCATTCATATTAGTCACTAAATTGTGAATGATGTGGTCCCACTCATAGATCAAATAGTAGTTTTATTGGATGCCACATCATTGGTGTAACTTTTTGGTGTAAGTTATTAGTGTCCCAATCATTATTCAATATATATATATTTTTTAAAACGTACTTTCGTAAAGTTCTATCATAGACTCATATGCACATTTATACGTAGTACCGATGGCAAATTGGGATCTGTCGTATAATAATTAAATAGAATGTATTTTCTTTTGTTTTTCGGAATTTTATTTAATAAAGTAATAAAAAAATATTATATAAAAAATATTATTTAATCCCGCCAGTTAGAACTACTGCACTTTGATGCTTTCTATCTACCATATTACACTAAAAAAATTTGATTTTAGTGACAACTTTTTCGCTACACCATATATGTACATATATATATTTGGTTGCCAGTCCAATAGGTATTTTTTTTTTAACTATAGATTGATATTTTTTTTAACCATTGGATCATCATCTAATGGTGATCCAACGGCTATAATAAGGTGCATGAAAAGACGTACATCATTAATGCTATTTCTCTCTCTTATTTTTTATAATAAAAAAATGTGCATGATAAATTTTCATTAGCCAAAATGATACCTATACATAGGTAAAAAAAAAAAAAAAAATACCTACTGGATTGGTAGGTATATATATCCATATATATATATGGTAGGGCATAGGTATATATACCCATATATATATATGGTAGGGCACCAATCCAGTAGGTATTTTTTTTTTTTTTTACCTATGTATAGGTATCATTTTGGCCAATGAAAATTTATCATGCACATTTTTTTATTATAAAAAATAGGAGAGAGAAATAGCATTAATGATGCACGTCTTTTCATGCACCTCATTATAGCCGTTGGATCACCATTAGATGATGATCTAACGGCTAAAAAAAATACCTACACATAGATTAAAAAAAAAATACCAACTGGATTGGTAACCTATATATATATTCTATAATTTGTGTCACGGTATTAGTTATAGTACCGTTCGGGTGCTTGAAGACTATTTAAGATTGGTATAGCTAGGCCATACATTTTTGAATCATTAATGCCACGACCCAAACTCCGGGCCAGTTACAGAAGAGGAATTTCACAAGTGGAAATTCATAATTTGTTTTAGAAATTTTTAGAAACTTTAATTTTTTAGAAAAACAACAACTAGTTTTAAAAACAATAGCTTCTGTAAAAGTCTATAAAAATGATCCATATTCTAAATTCCTACAGTTTGTGATCACCACTAGACATAGACTATTAATAATATTCATAAAACATATATATATATATATATATATATATTACCATCATCATTACAAATAGGCATAATAGATAATACATGCTAAATCCAAAATATGAGACTTTAGCATTATTACATCCAAATAAGAGTCACTAAGTAGTTACTAACTACTAAACTAGTAATAATCTTTCTCTCTAATCACTCCACTCCGGAGTTGCCCAAATCACACTACCCACTACCTGAGAGGGGAAAGATAAGGGGGTGAATATTCACATGCTCAGTAGGAATTCAATTACCTTTTTGGCATGAATGCAACTTTTCAAACTTGCATGGTTAGTACCTTTCTAAAATCCATTCATAAAACAAATTTACAAAGTAATCAAGATCGTGAGTAATCATGTAAATCAAACTAAAACCAAAGTCACAATGTTGTACATATCATAAATCAAACAAATATATGTAGAGGTACCTAACATCCTGACACTATTCGGAGGTGTGTTAGTAAATCCTACATAGGGGCCTAGGTCTCTCACCTAGCACTGCAGCAACTCGCCAGTGAACTAAATACCATGATGCTAAAATAGAACTCAAGTATGTGATCCTATGGTAAGTACAATATCATAGAGTGTATAATAACCATGCGTCAATTATATCAAAAAACTCATGCTTTAAAACTCATTTGGTATTATTCTAGGATTTGCAGAAAATCAGACAGTATAACAGCTGTATTTTCCCAAAACTAAAATTTTAAACCTGTATAAAAATCATACTAACTAATCCCAGAATAATCCAATATATCTCAACAGTTCACAAGTTTACCAAATATCCAATCAAACCATTTAAATCCATGAAAATCGATATTTTGAAAAAATAGGTCATAATGTATATTTTAAACAAAATAGGGATAAAAACTTAGTAATTGAACCTCTATCTCGCCTTGATAGCTAGGCCAAGCTATCGGTGCCCGTAGATTATTCACTTGGTAAATCGGTCGCTCGAATTATCGTTTCGGGATCCCCGTGAGTTTACTTTGAGGGATGACTTTCCAAACGAGGTCTCAAATTTAGAAACGGATACTACTAATGAATTCCTAGCACCCAAAAATACTAGGTTAGATATATAATTTCGATTATTTGGGCCTCAGCCCGAGACTCAGCCCTTGGCACACAAAACCAGGCGAAATCTCGAGCCTGAGTCTCAGATTTCGTGCCACTTCGAAACTTATTGATATTATATATCAAAACTTGTCTCTCAACTTACTTAGTCCAATTTCAGTTTCAAGGCCTCTAGCTTAAATTTTGACTAAATTAGAAACTAATTATAAAAGTTACAAAAATATCATTTTCTAAAAATATTTGGATAAATGCCATAATTTTCACATCAGATTTTCTCTCAATCTACCCATCCATTTTCCACAAATCTACCACTCATTCTCCTATCTTAAATCACATAATCACTTGGTTGAGCATTACAAAAATATTTACATAAATGTCACTTTTTGTTACGAAAATGACTAAAGTTTTAAAAGCTCACTGGAGCTTCTTGGCTGGAAATTGATGGCGAGGGTCAACCCAGGTAGGAGGGAACTTCAGCTTGTTTTTCACTATGGTAAGTGGCGGTCAACGGCTGCGAAATGCCGGATTTCAGTCGTGGAATGTCGCGGCTTCGCACGCAATTTGCTGCGCGACCGATAGTGCGACGGGAGATGGGAGGGGCTGGCGCTTGTTTGTCCGGTTGTGAGGAGTTAGCTCCGGGGAACTAGCGGTCGTCATCGGCGGCAGGAGAGCTGCAGCAGGGGTTTTTTTTTGAAGGTAACGGGGGGAGAGAGAGAGAGAGAGGGAGACCTGGTCAAATGGGCCATGTGATCTTGTCTCTGATAGGCATATGAAGCCCATATTTACACTTTAACCCCTGACTCTAAAGTTTTTCCTCACTTAAGTCCCCATTAATTACCATATGGCCATATAATTTGAAATTAATTCTTTATTTTGGCCCCCCACAAGAAATTAACTAAATTTTCAACCAATTTAATTAATTTTAAATCCCCAGTCTATAAAAGACCAAACTACCCTTAATAAAATCAAGGTCTTTACAATTAATTTCTAAAAGAATTAATGTATTTATATCCCTAATTCATCGTGCATGCGATATCGATGTTCATTTGTTAAATAACATATCTCAGCTCTGTCATTAAATTAAATCGGTAAAAACATAAACGAAAAACAACCCCACTTATTAATATTGTTCAATATTTACTCCCTTGAAAAATGTTAGGTGACCATTATATATCTTTTTCTACATCATTTGATCTATTTGTCAGTTCTACATATTAGATCTCATTTTAGGAGTACCCATTTATGTACGTAGAAATTAATAGACACTTATATGCGTCACTCCTCTATCTAGCTACCACTGTTTTTTAGTTAAATCGTAGGAGTTATTAAAAGACTAACCAGCTTTAATTATACTGGCAAGCACCTACTTGCCATCACTAAATAATTTCCAAAGCAATTATAATTAATAATATAGAACGACATTAATGCATGAATTTAATATATAGGTTTCTAATCTAATAGATTTTTTTTTTTTTTTACCTATTGATAAGTATTATTTTTAGCCATTGATCATGATCTAATAACCATCATAATTTGAGTAGTTAAAAAAATAATAAAAATAAATATACATTATTTAATATTTTTTTCTCTTCACTTTTTATCATAAAAAGATGTGCATGACTAATTTTAATTAGGCAAAATGATACCCATAGATAGGTGAAAAAAAAAAAATTAGCTACTGAATTAGTGCCCTTGAATATATACACTATGATTCTTATAGTGGCGCTTGTTTTGTGATTAGTCATCATTAATCTTTCTCGTACAAATTCTCTGTATAAAAAATATAAACTTGATATATGCATGGATGTAAAGTGCTATAATTTATAAATTAGAAACAACTACTGTTTATTATGATTTTTCTAGCAATTGAACACAAGAAAAACGACATAATTAATATCTTTTATACCTAGCTTATATATGATAATTATTCTAATAGATATATAGAAACATGCATATTTATATAAATGCATGTTTTACGAGTACTACTCCAAACCACAGCCCATCCGTACAGCTATACTAGCTCTAGCCCCACAACAAGGGCTGCCTTATATAGTAATAAAAGAGAGGGAAAAAAAAAATGTAAGCTGACTCTCGTTACCATGCGCCACACGCTTATAAAAGTATGGGTCTCACACTTGACAAAGCGCTCATCACCATTTTCTTTCTTTTTTTCCATATATATTGATAGTAATAATAGCATTAATAAATATTATATTATTATTATTATTATAACTATATTAGAACTCTTGAACGTGTTGCACATCCGGCACCTTGACCGGATACTCGTCGATCTCATCGATCCATGGATTCTTCTCCTTAGCCGGATTGACGGACCGGATCGCCCGCCAAACCGCGCTGTTACACTTAAAACCCGACCCGAACGCGATCTGCCAAACCCGGTCCCCCTTCCGGACCCTACCTTTGGCTTCAGTGTAAGCCAGCTCGTACCAAAGAGAGCTACTCGAAGTGTTTCCAAACCTGTAAAGGGTCATTCTAGAAGGTTCCACGTGCCACTTGGTGAGGTTAAGGTTCTTTTCGATCTCGTCGAGGACAGCCCGACCACCTGCGTGGATACAAATGTGTTCGAAGGCCAGCTTGAAGTCGGGCACGTACTGCCTGATCTTCATCCTGAGCACCTTCCTCCCCACTAGGTTAGCCAAGAAGAGGATTTGTTCCGACACGGGGAGGACCAGGGGGCCTAGCATGGTGATGTTGGTCTTGATGGCGTCTCCGGCCACCGTGAGGAGGTCCCTCGAGAGCTTGACGCCGACCTTTCCGCCGTCGTCCTCCTGCTGCATAACGCACCGGTAGCTCTTGTCGTCGGCGCCCTTGTGCGTGCGGAGGGTGTGCATGAGTTGGTACTTGGAACGGCGGCGGTCGGAGGACTTGTTGGTCAGGAGGACCGCGGCGGCGCCGAGCCGGAAGAGGCAGTTGGTGATGAGCATTGACTTGTTTGTGCCGCCGTACCAGTTTAGGGTCATGCTCTCTGTGCTCACCACTAGGGCATACGTGTTGGGGTGGTTCTGTGTGCGTAAAATACAAATACATTTAAGATTTAAGTATAAGGAGAAAAATGCTAAATAATGTCATTATTTTTGGTCATGTAGCAATATTGCTCAAGGGCATAGTACAACTAATACAAGTGTGAGAATTAATATTCTTACAAATCAAAAGGTGTGGACCTGACTCTCTATTCGTGTCATCAGTCATGCATGCACTAGTTTAAAGCATTAATACAAATTTAAATTAAGGTGATAATTTTGTTATAAAAATAATTGTGTTTCAACATGATGTGGGTATTCAATACTGTTTTAAGTTTTTTTTTTTTTTTTTTGGGAGGTCAAAGCTAATTAATACCATTGACGTATACTGCTAGCTACAAGTCATTACTTAATATATATGTAGCATTATTTAATTACCATACATGAAAGACATATAAACAGACACACAGTTGATAAAATTGTCAGTTGATGATTTTATAAATATAATAAATGCGACATTTTCATGAGCTAAAAGAATTTTTTTTTCTCTTTAATTATTATTGACAGTACTGAACTAAGGATATTGACATCACTTGACATGGACTGACTATTCCGGGATCAAACTTTCCTTTATTTGAAGGACAAGTACAGATCTCTCGTTTAATTCAAAGCTAATATATAGCGACCTATCCTTCAAAATGAAACATTTTCGTAAAAAAAAACGCGACAAAATGCTCATGCACATAATTCATATCACTAATAAATAACTAGAAATAATGATAATTAGTGTATGATTGAACCATCCGGTTTACATTAAAATTTCATAAGCTGACAAAAACCCAAGTTCAATTCTAGTCTAGAATAATATAAAACATACACACACGTACGTATAACTTATATTCATATACTAAATTTACAAAACATTACCTGTAACAAACGTTTGGCAAGGTCAACAGAAATAAGGCCGGCGCTGCATCCCATCCCGCCTAGACTATAGCTCAAAATGTTCCCTCTAAGCTTGTAACGGTTAACAACCATGGCGGAAAGCGACGGAGTAGGGTTAAACAAGCTACAGTTGACAACCAAAATCCCAATATCCTTAACATTGACTCCAGTCTTAGCTAACAACTCGTCTATGGCCCCAAACGCAACCATCTCCACCTCCTCCCTAGCCTTCGCCATCGATGGCGTAGGCTTCTCCTCAAGGGCGGCCTTAGGCGCATATGTCTTCTGTCCGTACCCCGATCTCTCGATGATCTTCTGGTGAAACCCTAGAAGCTCATCACAGAAGATCCCCGCCCGTGCCGTCTGCCTCATGAAGGTCTCCCGGGAGCAAATTAGGTTTGGCTCGGGCTTGAAGCACGCGAAGTCGAGGAGGTAAACGTCCCGAGGGCGCCACGAGAAGTAGAGCGTGACGAGGCAAACGGTGAGCGCCGTGCAGACGAGTGTGCCGGACACTAGGCCGAGCTCGAGGCGTTGGAAGAGTTGGACGATATCCTCAACCGAGAGGTGAGCTAGGGCTACTATGAGTGGAACAAGGAAGAGGTACATGGCATTGGAGATTAAGTAATGGTAACCAAGCTTGACGTACTTGAGTTTCACCGAGGTTTGTTTGTTTTCTAGGTTTTGGACTAGTTTCTCGTTCCCCATTTTTAGTTGTTGAGAACAAGAAAAAATGGGATTAAGGCCTGCTTTTGTTTTTTGGGCAAAGGATGAATAATATTGGTGAATGTATAGGAAGAAGCTATAGCTATATAGCTAGCTAAAGAAGGAAAATTATTTATTGAGGACTACGTAAGTACTAAGAAGATATGTTAGACCATGAAAAGAAAGATGATTTGCGCATGAGAATGGTTGTGTCGGTTTTATAGAGTTGAGAAAGCGTGTTATTAATTTTGGTACTTGCCAACACCACCTGACTCGTGATATAAATGTAAGCCAACTATCGTCATAACAACGACAACTACCACTTGGTAATTGGTGAATTATAATATGTATATATACATATCTAACTCTAATTCCATGCATGGTAAATTAATATAAACATATATTTCTACGACAAAGATATAATATATATTACACATATATTCGCTAAAAATTAATGTCGGTGTCTCTCCGAGTTTTACTTCTGTTAATATTAAAGACTACATGATCTCTTTGGTTTTTTTCTTAGCTGTTTTCTTTGTATTCGGCGCCTTATTAATTCGTTTGATTTGTCGGAATTTTTGTAATTTTCATTATTATTTGATAATGTTGTGTTCTCTTGTCGAGTGTCTTGCAGATAATTAGACTTTTAATTAGTAATCAGATGCGAATTATTTCCGGTTGCTTTTGATTCCTTTCGTTGAGTTTGATCCCATTTTTCCTCAAATACACATATAGTTTTATACAAATAGTGCTAACTATTCCAAATAGTTTACCAAAGTTTTAATACTAATGCATGTGTTAAGTGATTAGTTGTGATGAATGCTTTTAAATTCATTTGTATTAAGTTTAATACATTAATTGAGTGACGAGCAGTTAAAAAAAATTGAGTGGTAATAATCCACTTACCACGTAAAAAAATTTTGGTAAATAATTTAGGATACATAGCAATTATATATGTATTATATTAACCATAGCGTCAGGAACATGCATTGAACAGCGCCCTTTATTAATTTCTTTTCTTATTTGGTGTACAGTAGTAATCTTCACTTCGGGATTCTGGGAATGGAAGGCTACTGTTCGATCGAAGTATATTCTTATAAGAAAACCGGGGAAACCGGTGTCATAGGTCGCCATCAAAGACCTTTTCTAGGCGCATTAAAATCCAAACTTAACAATATTTCTATTCTAGTTTTAAAGCATTAATGAAAATATTTAATAATTTTTAATATAAAACAAGAAAATATCTCTGTATATTTATACATTTCTACTTAAAGAAGCATAATACGACTTGTATATACGGTCACGGAGGTTGTTTTCAACAGTTTATAAAATATATACCGTTGTCGGTCCTAGGCTACTCCTAGACTTGGGGGGGTGGGGGGCTGTTGGGTTGGGGGAGTGGTTATCGGTATTTAGTGTTCTTTTCAGTCCGGAAAAATACAAGAATAGCCTATTAGCCATTTTTCTCATCAAATGAACTAGATAAATCTCGAGTACTGTTTGACCTATATAGTTAGCACTAAAGGAGAGAGTAGTTAATTATGTGGGTCCCACATCTTAAATTTTATTTTTATTTTTTTTAATCAGAGTGCAATACCTGGTTTCAATTTTATTGATTGCAAATAGCAAAAACAAAAGGTGAAATAAGATTTACTATAAAAAAGAAAAAAAAAGGTGACATAAGACAAGGACTACTCCATAGATGATCTTCCCAAAGAAGATTAATACAATTTGTGCAAGCATGTAAGCGACTTTGTTGTAATTTAGTGAATAAAGTGATAAGTCCTAGAACCNATCTTCGATCGGTCACCTGAGACGGTTTGGGACTATGCACCTTTGCAAAAATCACCAAATAGAGAGTGCTTTCAATCTGATCATCAATCTTAGGGGCTAAATAATTTTTGTAAAAAGACCGTATTATCGGGAAATGGACATTTTTACTACATTTTAATTTGGGTCCAAATGACAGGTTGAAGATCATTTTTTAGAACAATTTTTTAAGACTGGCTATAAAAGTTATGAGCTATATATTTTGTGACCTTTTATGAGTGGTTGGTGGTACTAGGATAATAACTTTTATAACTAATTCTGAAAAATCGTTAATGCTGCTAAAATAATATAAATTTTGTGAGTTACAGTTACAATATATCATATATATATATGTAGATTTTAATTAGATTTTCGGTTGTTAAAAAAAAAATCGTTTGAAAATGTTAGAATGACAGGTTATCTTATTGGGGGGAAAAAAAAAGAAAGAAATTATTAACTAAAGGCTCGTCAAAACTTATGGCCGACCTTATGGATTTTCTGTTCTTTTTATATAGTTTTCAATTTACATGTTAAAAATTCAGAAACTTTATTTATTTTTTACTGCCAAAAAGTGCAAAAGTGATTTCCATTACTACATCAAAGCAAGAGGCCCTGCCACTAGGAAAAAATACTAACCCAGCAAGCCCAACAAACCCCATTAATGCACATAATACAGTACCATTGACCGATATGTTATTATTATTATTATTATTATTATTATTATTATTATTATTATTATTATATATACATTTTTTTTCACTTTGAACTTCAGCCAAAGTACAGCCTCTCTGATATACCCATAAATATAAAATTAAGTACGAACCTTAACTCTTAGTAATTGATCTTGCAGGGTTCATAAACAAAAATGCTCAAAGTCGTTAAGATATTTATTTTGTTGGACATGCAGTCTAATACAAGAGCTTTTTTTGTTATTTTGTCAAATAATTTGAAAATGAATTACCCTCCAATATTAACACTCTAGACTAGATGAAAATAGCCGCTACGTTACCCCTTGTAATTAGATGTTATGATCTGGGTAATATTATCAAATATGTGGTGGATCTCTCTTATACTCATGCTGTCAGCACTATTTTAGTGTATACCCCTAAAAAAATTTCCTCGCTCAATCACTTACTATTAGGTGCTCATGATATATGATATTTTTCTTAAAATTTACATATACGATTCCACACGTTATTAATAGCGTTTCCTTATAGCACCGTGCTCATATAAAATATGGGATGATAAAAAAAAAAAAAAAAAAAACAACAACAACAACAACTCCAATTTTCATTTATATCAAATTAAACTTTCAATTTGTATTTCTCTATTAAAGAGCACCCCACCTACAAATGGTCAAAATTAAACCTTAAATTATTGAAAAAAGATATTTTTACCCCTTAAAATCGTAAAACATAAATAAAAAATAATAATTGGTTAAACTAAAAAGATTTTAAATTATTCAGAACACCTAAAATAAGAGAGAGAGAGAGAGAGAGAGAGAGGATCACAAAAGTTTTTTAAAAAAAGTTATTTCTGTTTGTCTTTCTCTTTCTTTTTGTTTAATTTCCTGATTACAAAGTAAAATAATAATTATTGAACTAAATAAGGTTTGAATTATTCAAAATAATTAAAATGAAGAAGAAAGGATGACAAAAGTTTAAAAAAAAAAAACAATTTTCTGCTTTATCTTTCTCTTTTTTAAAAAAAAATGATTTGAAGTACTTTCAATTATTTAAACTATTTTTATTTTCAATAATTCTTTTTTATATATATTTTATGATTTTGAAGGGTAAAAATGGCTTTTTCTACAATCTTAAGTTTCAACTGTGACCATATTTATGGGGTCGATGCTATTCGATAGAAAAATACAAATTGAAGGTTTAACTTAATACATATAAAAATGTATGAGGTTTTTTTTTTTTTTTTTGTTAAAATGCTAAACATTCATTGTTATATATATATATATACATAGGTTCTCAATCCAATAGGTATTTTTTTGGCCATTGGATAAATTATCTAACGGTTAATTACTATAATTTGAGTAGTTAAAAAAATGATAAAAATAAATACATATTATTTAATATTTTTTTCTCTCTCCATCTTTTAGCACGAAAAGACGTACATGATTAATTTTAATTAGACAAAATAATGATATGTTAAAAAAAAAAAAAAAAACCTACTGAATTGGTGCCATATATATATATTATCCCAAATAAATATATACCTTCTTTTGGTGTAAAAGGGCTGAGAATGGTTGGACAATTAGGAGTCAGGGCAACAATAAAGTGGCTGATGAAGGGGATTAATTAATGAGAGGTTGATATGAAGAGTTAAAATATAAAAGCGTCTAATAGGAAAGACGATATTAATCAAAATGGGAAGGTGTTGTTGCGAGGATATATTATTGCCTTTGCCAGACCATCTGCTGAGCTCTTGATGATAATTGATGTATATGTTCCATGTACATATAGTATTATTATGTTTTAATTCTTTTAAAAGTTTTGAGAATAGAAATATTTGCCGAAATCTCTAATTATATATACCATGAGCGAAAGTTTATAAAGAACTAAATACTCTTATTAAAACCAGTGCAGCACCATCAGTGGCGGAGCCAGAAAAATATTTCAGGGAGGACAAATAATATAGAGATCAAAATTTTGAACTAGCTTAAATAAAAATTCAATAAAAGTTAATTTGTTTAAGTATTTTTCCAAGTTTAATCTCAAACATCTGGATTATAATCTAAAATAAGTTTTCCTAATTTTATAGTCATATTAAGATATGTAAAAATAATTCTTACTGTATTTGATGTTATAGTATCATTATTTTCTCATTTATAGAATAATGAGTGCAATTTTTATTTAAAATACCTTCTAAATAAGAGATAGAAAACTCACTTATTTTATAAAATTTACAAACTTGGAGAAGAAAATAAAAATAATATAAAATTTATTAACATGTATCCCTTTACATAATAAATTTGTATTACAAAAAAAAATTGTCATAACTAAATATGTGGGTGAATTTTTTTTTTTAAATGAAAATATATGAGTGAATTGAAAAACTTTTTAAAAAATATAAATATAAAAGATTAATTTAGACCAATATACTAAAAAATATGTGTATAAATTAGAGATTGCAAAATTGGCGGGCGGGGCCATGGCCCGTCTCATAATGGGCTCAAATGGGTGGACGGGCCAGCCCACACAAAAAAAATAGAGCCCGGCCCGATCCTGTTGGCCTGCCGTACTCCTATGCGAGCCAAGACTAGGTCAAGCTAGGCCTGGCCTGAAACAGGCTAGCCCGCTCCAGCCTATGCTCAGCCTGTTTTTTTTTTATAACAAGGGGGCCTTAAGAAAAGGGGGGGTCGGGCTGAGATTAGGCCGAGCTTAGCCATATAGGTGTCAGTCGGGGCTCAGCCTGGGCCCGCATATGAACGGGCCGGCCCGTTAAGTCCGATCCGAATTGTCACCTCTAGTATAAATACATATACAAATATAACGTGTATCTAATATAAAATTATTTTTTTCAATTTTATATGTTGCCTAATATGATATCACAGTTGCTAGTTGTTTAAACATAATAAATTTTAAGAAAAAAACAAATTGTGGATAAAAGTTAAGGAAAGAGATGAAGATAAACTATAAGAAATTTAAAATTAAATAGATTGATGATATTTAAGAATTAGAGAAATAATTAATCTAATTTTGAATGGGTTAAATGTTGAAAGTTTAAATTTAACGAAAAAAATTTATGAGCTAATTGATTTAATATATATAAATATATATATACACAATGTCAAAAAATAAAATAAAAAATCCGGGGGAGGCATAGCTTAACCTTAACTGGCTCCGCCACTGAGCACTGAGTACTATGTTAATATATGTCTAAATGTTGTCGGTAACGTCTCATTTTTCAGGTGGAGAAAATTAGGCGTTTACAAAGTGTCTAACAAAAATCTACTCTTAAAATTCTTTGTAAATGACGTTTTTAGGTTATAATTAATTTGATTTATCGAGCATGGTCGAGTTAGCTATAATTTACAGCAGTTATTTTGCCAAAAAAAAAAGAAAAAAAAAACTTAAGTTTATAAAAGAATCACGTGACCTAGAAGTGTGATTTGTGAATTCTGACTAACTCGGTACCATACATATGTGTGTATAGTAAATAATTTTAAAAAAGAAAATTCTATATATCATTTAATAGTGATTACATTAGTTCATTAACCAACCATAAATTCACTCCCAAGGGTGGTTGAAGTGGCAGGAAACTTGAACTTAAGGCCTTCTCTCACTTAGGGAGAGTGAGGTCATGAGTTCGAGCCTCCACGTCGTCTTTGGGAACCCAACTGAAAGGGGGTGGCTCTGGAAAGTAACCCGCCACCAGGATCTCATCCGCCCTTTTTTCCATAAAAAAAAAAAACCAACCATAAATTCGTGTAGCAATCATATTATGTACATATCATCATTAATTTTAAACCATATAAAAAATTATATTGTAATGAGACTTACAAATTAGTTTAGAGGGACCTTACAAAATTTTACATGACAATTCTTAGGGGCTAGTTGAAAACTTAGTTGGGATTTGGAAAGTGATAAAATGAGGTTAATAGATTGATATGCCAAGGATATCAAGTCAAAAGTTAACCCATGTTACGTCCTTATATGTGAAAGTGACAAATATACTAAAATAAGTGGCACAGAGCTTGGTTAAAAATATTCCGTCCTATATGTCTGATTCTCATTCTGATTCACACACTAAATTATGCTGACTATTCATTCTTTGCAGACAATAATCACTTGCATGTGTGTAGACATATATTGTTAATGCCAAAATTTGGTATAACACGTGATTAATCAAAATATTAAAAAGAGTCAAATAAGTAATAAAAAATACAAAAATTTATAGTAGTTCAATTTTTCAAACAAAGAACCTAATTTCTCTGTAATTTTTTATTACAGGTGGTGGGTTCGATCCATTTTTCAGTCCATTAATCCTTTATTTATAAATTATGGAGGTTAAGGATCCATATTTACAAATAAGGTAACAAATAAATACGAATTGAATTGGTATTTATCCCCTAAAATCAAGGAATATCTGTATTTAAACAATTTTCATAATTATACTCCGAAATTGTTTGCGAAAATCTCGGAATTAGTTGATATAATCTGGTCTGCTTGTTCCCCGGATGAGACCATTCGGCTTGATTTTTATCAGCTCCGAACGAGCTAGTTATTTCTGGAACAACTCAAACAGCTCGAACGTGACGAGCTCCGAACGAGCTCGCAACTTAACAAGCAAATGTCAATTGACGCACAACATGAATCACTTTTACTATTGATGATCCCCGTGGCTGCCCGAAACTCCAGCTGATCAGCTTCGTACATGCATATTTTCGCTAGCTACCAAATTGAATTATTTATTTATTTACTGAAAAATAATTAGTAGAAATAAAATGTTCGCCTGAAAGCAGTCAGTGAGTTTACAACTACCACGTTGTTATAATAAGTGTAGCTTTAACATTTATTTGACACGGTTGAAGAGTCATTATCAGGGATGGATATATATATATATATATATATGATACAACATATATATCTAGTAGTGGTGCTTTAAAGTTAAAACCAATATTCTATTTAGGAAATTATGTATAGAAAAATTTTCTTTATTAAATAGAAAAATATATTGTACGTAACGTATTAACTCAAATTTTAATAATTATTGATCGTCAATCGGAACAATTAACGACCTTTCACACCAAATTTTCAACGTCATTTAATGAGCTTTTGCTGTCCGAAAAAAGGGCCGTCGACAATGTGCTCTAGCTAGGTAGACAGCGTATTGGACGACACACATATATATATATATATAATAATACTATAGGTACCAATCTAGATTGTCTAATTAAAATTCATCACGCACATCTTTTTTATGATAAAAGTTTGAGAGAGAAAAATATCAAATAATGAGTATTTATTTTTATTTTTTTTCTTAACTATCCAAATTATGATAGCTATTAGATTATATGATCCAATGACCAAAAAAAAATACTATAAATAGGTAAAAAAAATACCTATTAGATTGGGAACCTATATATATGTATGTATATGTCTGTGGTCTTTTCACAGTAAAAGTTGAAGAGGGAAAAATATTAAATAATGAGTATTTTTTTTTTCTAACTATCTAAATTATAGTAACTATTAGATTTTGATCTAATGACTAAAAAAAAATACCTATGCATAAGGGGAAAAAAAAACGATTGGGACCTATATATATATATATATAGGTACCAATCTAGTAGGTATTTTTTTTTATCTACCTATAGTTTTTGTTTTGGCCAATTAAAATTGGTCACGCACATCTTTTCATGGTAAAAAGAGGAAAGGAAAAACATTAAATAATGAGTATTTATTTTTTTTTTATTTTTTTTAACTACTCAAATTATAGTAACCGTTAGATCATTGATCCAACGGCTAAAAAAAATACTTATGAATAGGTAAAAAAAAATTACCTACTGAATTGACAACCTATATATATATATATATTATCTCTCCTTTTAACTCATCGTTGGTTATCACTTCAAAAAAAATTAAATATTAGTTATTAATTGCACAGTTATACCTCACTAAAGATTCAACAATTGATCTGTTCAAATGGTTATATGGTATATACTATATATACATTTATATGGGACTGGACCAGCGGATACCGATAGATATGTGGTTATATATAAAAGTGCTCTAAAAATAACCGACGAACCTCTTCAATACACTAGAGTAAATCCATCTACCCTTTTTGTGCATAGCATGTAGTGTTTAGGTCAAATGGTTATATATAGAGTCAATACTTGCCAACTTTTTATTTTTATTTTTATACATTCTGTTAGAGGTTAGAAGTTAGTAATTAGCAGGGAAGGGTTGGAGGTGTGGATTCAACTCACCACCTCTTGCTTCGTGAAAAAGTCTTGGCTAGGAATGGCAATGGGGCGGATCGGGGACGGTTTTTTAATTATCATCCCCATTCCTGAAAGTCAATCACAATACCATACCCGCCCCATTAACCATTCTTTTAGATGCGGGGACGGTGCGGGTATTAACCAATGGATAACGGGGAAAACCGCAGTTACCCATTACCCATTGATAATATTAAAATATTAAAAAATTAAGATGAAAATACTAAATCCTTTTCATAATCAACAAAATATTAAACACAATAATATACTAATAATTTTTAAACTCTAAAATTTAAATATATAAGTACGTATAACTCTCCAAAATCATTATTTTACCAAAGATATAATAATATAAATAATATAAAATTAAATAGATATTTATATGTATAATAATTTTTCTATGTAAATATATATATCGGGGCGGGTACGGTGCGGATTATACTAATACCGTCCCCGTACCATACCCGCATATTAACGATACGGTTATTCCCCGCCCCGGTCATTTTCCCCGCTTGAGCGGTTTTTCCCCTCCTCATTCGGATCGGATAACCACGGATACCCGTAACCATGGGTTATATTGCCATCCCTAGTCTTGGCCAAACAGTTCGTGGTCTTATTACCAACCTTTTTTCTAGGTGCTGAAATAATTGATTAATTAATTACACGCGGCGTCATATAATATCACATATAATGCACTATAAAAGTTATATATATAGACCTCCGACATAGGTATAAAAGCATATATTGATTAAGCAATTAAATTTGGAGTTAATCTTCTGCTTAATTATACATTTACTACGTTTTATTGCCCTTTTTTCTATTACATATATGTTTTATAAATCGTCATAGAAAAATGTCATTTATTATGACAACTAGTGGTTATTGCATATATGTTTTCTATATTCGAACTGTTACGACGTAACAATAATTATCAACGTCTCCACTCTAGATAATACATAAATTTTTTTAGTAGACGCAAAAGAAAAAAAAAAAAAATCTCTAAACCCAGTAGCAAATATATATATATAATTCATAATATGTAAACATATACATTTACATATAGGGCACCAATTGAGTATGTATTTTTTTTTACCCATAAATATCATATAGGGCACCAATTGAGTATGTATTTTTTTTTACCCATAAATATTGTTTTGGATAGGATTATAATCCATGCATAAATATATATATATATATTCTCAATCCAATAAGTATTTTTTTTTATCTCAATATAGGTATTTTTGTAGCAGGAGGAACATTATCTAACGGCTACCTTAATTTGAGTAGTTGAAAAAAAAAATAAAAATAAAAATTCATTATTTAATATTTTTTCCTCTGCTTTTTTCCATAAAAAGACATGCGCATTGTATTTTAATTAGGTAAAACAATACTATGTATAAATAAAAAAAAAATACCTACTAGATTGGTGCCTATATATATAAATATATATTACATTGCATTATCAGTAGTAAGTTAAATCTCATATAGTTTTTACCAACTGATTCCTTATTGTTTGATTGGATTGCGTTGTTCATATTAGTAATGTATTACCAATTGCAAAGTATATGTACCAAATCAATTAATTGGTACATTATTACGTAAAATTTGATATTAGACTTAGTACTTATAGGATTACTCAAGTGACTGACATGTGGTAGCATTTGGCATTTGCAAACAACGTGTCTATTCATAAACTAACAATAATACATCGTTACTAATTAAATGTGGCAGCATGCAACATA
Source organism: Trema orientale (assembly GCA_002914845.1). Classification (NCBI taxonomy): domain Eukaryota; kingdom Viridiplantae; phylum Streptophyta; class Magnoliopsida; order Rosales; family Cannabaceae; genus Trema; species Trema orientale. The sequence goes on along the minus strand of JXTC01000070.1, from coordinate 794,921 downwards.
TCTATTCATTAAACAAATAAATCCACAGATAGTTGAATTCGTAGTACTACGATGTTAATAATAATAACAGTAATAATAAATAAATAAATAGGGACATGATAAAACCACAAGCTCTAAATTGCAAACAATATATGGAAAACTTATCTTTAAGAATCGGTGACAACTCTCAAAAAACTCCAAGCCTGTATTCTCTTTCTTCGAGAGGCTAAAGAACGAGTACATTGATCTCATTCTCCGGTCTATCTCCTCCTCTTCTTTTTTTTTTTGGAGATGTGGAGTTTTTTTTTCCTTTTAATTTCTAATAAGTACAGATTTAGATTTGATTATAATATCATCTCTGTGTGAATTTTGTACTAATGAATTTTCGATTTGTGTGTATTTTAAATTCCGTTTACTAGATCTTAAGTCTGAAAATTTTTCTTTAATTTAGATCTATAATGCGGATAGATTAATTTTCTTTCCAACAAGTGTGGATTTTTTTTTATGTTAGAATCATAATTTTTACCTTGGAGCTCACTAGCAAATGAAGACAATTATTTGCTGGTGATCCTTGTTATTTTCTTTCATTGGAGAATTATGGTAACTCACAATTATTGCTGCTTTGTGTTTGTGATCTACTTACACTTTTTAGCTTTTATTAATATGATTCCCTTAGATCCCGTTTTATTAAAAATAAATAGATAAATAAATAAATAAAACTTGAATACGTGGATGCGTTCATGATTCGTTTCAGATATACAGTATGTCCTCGGTCCTCCTACTTTGGGCTCCAATGGATTTCGGCCTATTTTTGTGATTGCCCTGTGGTAACTGTTACGGGCCATGATAGGCCAAAATATGTAGGCTCGTATTAATGGGCCAGAATCACATAAACATATCCAGTGTTTTGGCGGTTTTAATACTTCTATAAACTATAAAGAATTACAAAAATATGTTGGAATCAGATTCTTTTCCAATTCTCTTACTACTTTGTTTTAAAAAATTACCACTTTTCAAAAATATTTAGACAAATATCATTTTTAAAAGTGCTTGCTAGTTACTAGTATCTAAAAACTAGTTACCAGTTATAAATACATTTAGTTACTAGTTGCCAGTACTCAAAAACTGGTTACTAGTTATCATTTTAGAAAATGACATGTTTCTAATTTTTTTTTAAAATAGTATTTTTCTAAAAAAAAAATACGGTACTGATCTAAAACAAATTGTGTCCACCTTATATTTCTAATTCTTTTCTAAAAATGTCATACAAGGACTAATTTTCACATTTCTTTGTACCTGGACCTGCTTGCTAACTTTTACTGGGCCATCATGTATGGGGTGTGGTAAATGAGCAGTTATAATATAATGGAAATCCTCCGTTCTAAGCATATTTATATAAAGGTTGCCAATCCAGTAGGTATTTTTTTTTTTTAACCTATGTGTAGGTATTTTTTTTTAGCCATTAGATCATCATCTAATGGTGATCCAATGGCTAAAATGAGGTGCATGAAAAGACGTGCATCATTAATGCTTTTTCTCTCTCCTACTTTTTAATATAAAAAAATGTGCAAAAAAAATTTCTATTGGCCAAATTGATACCTATACATAGGTAAAAAAAAAAAAAATACGTACTGGATTGGTGCCCTTATATAAATACACTTTTTATTTTAAATAGATTTACACCGTTTGTATACCTTGTTTGAAGAAATATATTAGATGGTACTTTATACATGAAACGTGTCTTGGTATACATCTGATGTATAAAAGGCATACCTAAAAATGAGTATATTTATAATGTACACAAAGGTATTATATTTATACTGTAAATGTAAAGCATACGTACTTTACACATAAACTATACTAAAAGCGAGAATGAGACTATTAAACTATATATAAAAAAGTGGATTTTCATAAACTATACAGCAAAAAAAAAAAAAAAAAAAAAAGGATACTGATCCTAAACTATTAAAATGTATATAGAAAAATAAGTGGATTTTGGTAAAATATAAAGCAAAAAATAAGGGGATACTGATCCTAAATTTCCTTAATATAATACAAAAAAGTATACTAATACCACTTATTAGATCTAATTAATTATATGTAACACATATTTTCCCCTCTAGTATACCGTAATACTAATTTTTCTTTATAAAAAGATATTTTGTTTGTAGTAGTTGTTTCATTTCATCCAAATTAATTCTAAACAAGAATTTTAGTTGTTGAAAGTGTGTAGTCAACAAAGCATAAACACAGTTGTTAACTGAGATTCATGTATGTTAAAAAGTAGTATTTGGCTACTTAGCTCCAAATAATAGTGTACTTTTGTAGATGGCACTTGTTAAGAAAATAATCATTTTTACATTATGGACTAACTTCCCCATTATATAATAAGAATGCGAAAATCAGAATGGGTCAACGTCTACACTACTCGCAAGCCTCACAGGCTTGGGCCAGCTTTGCCCTCTCATAGGTTTTTGGGAAAATTTGATTTTATATGGTAAAATTTCAAAAACAAAATTGAAAAATCCTGGATTATAGTTTTGTTTTCTAAATCCGTGATTTATTTATAAAAATATTATTTTTGAAAATATTTATAAAATTATCACTTTTTACAAATTGATAAGGTACTTGAGGTAACAACGTTTTTTTTTAGGGGACTTGCGGTAACAAGTTTGATTAGCTCAAGTAACGTAATTAGTTACTCCAATTAACTTGATTGGTTATCTTAAGTGCTTTTGAAAAATATCAATTTTTTTCTTAAAAAAAGGCAGCATTTTTCTGACTACTTTTGAAAAGTGTTATTTTATAAACAAACTTTTAAAAATTAAATTAGGGATTTTCCAAAAAGTCCAGCCCATTCGGAATTTTTTCAATTTTTTACAGTTTGGCCCTGGTTTTTGTAAGAAGCCGTAGATTTTAAGGTAAATTGTTCCCTTCATACTTTTATTTTGAATTAAGTAAATATACATACTTATATATACAAATACATCTTTTTTTCCTTTCTCAATGGCACTCGAAATATTTTTTTTTTTTGCACCATGTTTTTATTTTGAATACATATATATATATATATCATTTCTGGTTACCCAAAATCACAAAATAATGTAGTGTTGTTAAAAACAATTTTTGTTATCTACTTTTGAAACGAATAAATTAGCTGTATACCACTTTTTTTTCCTCATTAATTAAATCTACCACCATACCACTTTTTTAAAATGAATTCTTGACGAATTCTTGACGATCTTGATGGATTCTTGAACGATTATTGACATCAGTGGCAATCTTGATGAATTCTTGATGAATTTTTTACGGATTCTTGATGATCTTAATGGATTCTTGATATTGGCGGTGATCTTGATGGGTTCTTGATGAATTCTTGATGGATTCTTGACAGATTCTTGATGTTAGTGGTAATCTTGGCAGATTCTTGATAGATTCTTAATGGATTCTTGATGAATTATTGACAAATTCTTGACTAATTCCCTCCCAAAAGTGGTAGAATCTAATAATAGTGGTAAATTTAGTTAAACATTTAAAAAAAAGTGGTAATTGTCTACTTAATCCAACTAGGATTGGGAGCCAAGGCTGGGCCTGAGATCTCACTAAAAGGCCCGAGCTTGTACTTAAATGGACTTCAAGGCTCGCTCAACGACCGTATGGAGCCAGACCTTAGGCTATGTTTGGTAGAGGGGAAAAGTGGAAGGAAAGAAAAAAAGTGAAGAGAAAAGTAAGGGGAAAATAGAAAAATGAGTGTCTGGTAGGTGAGAAAAGAGAGGAGAAAAGAAAAATAGATGGAAAAAAGAGGATATGAGTCCCATTGATTTTTAGCCTATACAATTTGGAGAGAAAAGTGAAAGAAAAAAGCCACACACTTACAATCAAAAGAAATTACACACTTATCCTCAATTTTAAAATAAATTAAGTATACTTAAAAAGGGTGAAATTGTAATTTGTCTATTCTACTATTTCCTTTTCTTCATGCATACCAAACAAAATAAAGGAAAAATTATTTTGAGAAAATTAGGTGGATGATTAATTTTTTAAATTGGTTTAAGTAGGTGTCAATGTTTTAAAAGTTATAGTTAAATACTCATTCTTTTTAAAGTTTCAGTTGTAGAATATATTGTATTTCTATTTTTGTCATTAAGTGAGTTGGACAATTAGGTGTAAACTTTTGACCTTGTCAAATACTGAGTTTTGAGCCAAAAAATAGTCCAATAGCTAGTCAACCCAAATATTTTCCTTTCATTACACATATTTTTCTTGAGAAAACTAGGTGAATAACTATTTTTTAAAATTGATTAAGTAGATGTCCACATTTTAAATTTTATAGTTAAATGTCTACATTTTAAATCTAATTATTGGGTATTTCTATTACCGCCCTTTATTTTTCTCTCCCCAACCCCCTTCTAATTAATTAATTATTTACAAAAATATCCCCTTGTAAATTGACATAAATGCCTTCATATAATACTAAATAATGAAATCTAATTTCTTAGCACACTCCCTTCCTAAAAATAGAAATTAGATTATTGTGTAGTTAATTTGCTTTTAAGTTTTTTCTTATTCTTTTTTTTTTCCTTAATTAAGTACTTATATTCATGGTAATCTATAATCTCTACTTCAATGGAGTATGTATATTTTTTAAAATAGAATGTTAATCTTCTCTACATCAATGGAGTCTGTGTTTCTTTTTTAAAAATTAAAATGATGAATAGGAAAAACTAGAAATAGTAAATATGATCTTTTTTTTTTAATTTGAATACGTAATTAAAGCAATTTTTCCCTTTCTTTCTTAAATCATATTCATATATACGTATGCAATTTATTGATAAGTATTTCTTTTTGTTTGTTAAAGGATACTTGACATAGTTGCTTATCCTCTATTACGCTTACTTTTTTCTTAACACGGGAAAAAAATGTTTACTGAGAAAAAGAGTAAAAAAGTATTCATTATGCTATTGATTTTTTTTCTCCTTTTTTCTATAATATGTATTTTGAGGAAAAGAAAAAACTGATGACATTTTCTTTTTTATGTTATTGACTATTCACTATGGAAGTTATACATCTAAATCTTGAAGAAGCTTATATGAAGAAGAAGATAAAAAATTGGATTTTAAAAATCAATGGATAGTAAAGTACTAGGAGGATGGGAAAAGAAATGTATTTAAAAAGTTTTACTATGGGTATTTTTGTATATAATGAAAATTTAAGAAGTGTCTGAAAAGAGATTTTAATTTTGTAAGGGATGTATTTAGAAATGAGCAGGGAGAGAAAAAAAAAAAGGTGGCAATAGAGCTACCCTTAATTGTTAAAGAATCTTTTGTTTTTTTCCTTTATTACCCTTTCTTTAACAGGATATTTTTTTAATTAATTTTTTTTCCCTTTTTTCTCTTTGTACTTACTCTCTCTTTCTTTATTCCATTGTCCTCCTCTTTTGCTTTATGTGCATTCATCTCTCATGCACGCGCACGCTTTCTCTCTCTCTCTCATCTCTTTCTTTCTCTCCCGTTCTCTCTCTCACATCTCTATCTTTCTCTCTCTCTCTCTCTCTCTCTCTCTCTCCTATTCATTCCGTTGTTGTCCTCCTTTGTTTTCTCTCTCTATGTGTTCTCTCTTTCTCTGTTTAAACCAAAAACTATTTTTTCTGGTGGTGTATTTGTATTTCTAGAAGTCTTCTTCATCATTCGTGTCTTCTTCATTGTTATTGCGAAATTTACTTATTGATTTTTGAAAGTATATCTTAATTTTTCTAGGTCAATTTTCTTAATTGATTTGTATTTTGTATATGGAGATTTTAATTTTTATTATAATCTTGTTTTTGTTAGTGATAATTGTTGATTTGTATATTTTATGTCTTTTTTGAACAATTTTTTGTAATTGAAAATTTTTTCTATTTGGTATATATAATTCTGGTCGTGGTACATAAAATTTATGTGGTAGTATATAATATCTCTGTCATGTGGCTTATATTGATAAACATTTTCATTATTTTCTGTTTGGTATATATAATTCTAGTCGTGGTATATAAGATTTATATGGTGGTATATAATATCCTTGTTTTGTAGTTTGTGTTGATGAGCATTTTTATTATTTTTCTATTAATATCCCTGTTTTACAGCTTGTGTTGATAAACATTTTCATTATTTTACCGTTTGAGTATATAGAATTCTATTCGTGGTACATAAGATTTATGTGGTAGTATATAATATCTCTGTTTTGTAGCTTGTATTGATGAACATTTTCATTACTTTTCTATTTGACATATATAATCCTAGTTGTGGTATATAAGATTTATGTAGTAGTATATAATATCCTTTTTCTGTAGCTTGTATTGATTAATATTTTCATTATTTTTCCTGTTTGGTTCATGAAATTTATCAATCATATACCAAATTATATCTACCACAACCAAAAGTTTATGTACTAAAAGAAGAACATTAACACAACTAAAAAAAGTTATCTATCTTCGTATTAAACTTATCTACCAAAAAATATTAATACATTAATACAATTAAAAGTTTATCTATTATAACATGTAAATTTATCTACTACATACTAAATTATATCTACCATAATTATTAGTGTATCTATCAAAAAATAGGGCACTAACACAACTAAATAATATCTACCAGAACCAACTAAATATATACCATATTCTGAAACTTATGAACCATATTTACCTTTTTTTTTGTTGGTTTTATGAATACTATGAACCATATTTTTCTCTGGTTCATATGCTTATGTATTTTGTGTACATAATAATATACACCTTTATATTTTTTATGTAGATGTTGTATATGTTTGTGGTTTTTCTATTTAACAAAAATTTGAAATATGTTGCCACTAAATAAGATTCATATACATATATACCTTTTCTGCAGATTTATATACCTAGTTTATTTTTTTTATGTACCTGGTATACCTATTATGTTTTATCTTGTGTGCAAAAATTTGGTGCTGCCAGACTGAAAAAAAAATCCTCTCAGATGGTAAGTTTAAAAAGAACAAGCAAGTGAAGTGCGGTTGATGCGAGCAATATAGTCATAATCGAAAAATTTGCAGAAATCCAATTCATGCGAAATTATGTATTTTGAAGAAGATGAAAAGCCATTGAGGTTGTTAGCTTCTTATTATACTGAGTTGTAGTTTTGTTTTTTCTTTTTTGTTTTCTTTCATATTTGGGTACATTGTTTTTTTTAGTCTTGGTATATCAAAATTTTTTCATGTTATATGATATTATATACCAGATTTAGTACTTGATTTTCCAGATTAGGAATGGCAATGGGGCGGATCGGGGACCGTTTTTTAATTACCATCCCTATTCCCGAAAGTCAATCACAATACCATACCCGCCCCATTAACCATTCTTTTAGATGCGGGGACGGTGCGGGTATTAACCAATGGATAACGGGGAAAACCGCGGTTACCCATTACCCATTGATAATATTAAAATATTAAAATATTAAGATGAAAATACTAAATCCTTTTCATAATCAACAAAATATTAAACACAACAATATACTAATAATTTTTAAACTCTAAAATTTAAATATATAAGTACGTATAACTCTCCAAAATTATTATTTTACCAAAGATATAATAATATAAATAGTGTAAAATTAAATAGATATTTATATGTATAATAATTTTTCTATATAAATATATATATCGGGGCGGATACGGTGCGGATTATACTAATACCGTCCCCGTACCATACCCGCATATTAACGGTACGGTTATTCCCCGCCCCGGTCATTTTCCCCGCTTGAGCGGTTTTTCCCCTCCTCATTCGGATCGGATAACCACGGATACCCGTAACTATGGGTTATATTGCCATCCCTATTCCAGATATTGTAATTTGGTTTTATTCTCCTCCAGGTACATTATTTTCTTATATTGGTATACAGTAATTTTGTCATAGTATATGATGTTATAAACCAAATTTAGTGCTTAAGATTCCAGATAATATAATCTAGTGTTATTTTGTTTTTAGATATTCTTATACTTTTAGGTACATTGTTTTCTTATCTTGGTATATGAAAAATTTGACGTTGTTTTCTTGTCTTGGTGTATGGAAAATTTGCCGTAGTATATGAAGTTATATACCATATTTAATAGATTCTTGATACTGTTATTTTATTTCTAGTTATTTTTACACCTTCATGTGCATAGAATCTAAGATAAGCAGTCAATAATTCATAAGCATATACAACAATATAATGGAAAAGAGCAACAAACTAATATACATATACTATTTAACATTACTAATATTTGCCTAATTTTCTCAAAAAAAAAATTGAAACATGTTTAATTAGTTTTGAATTTAAGTAGTATGCAACGATAATTTAATTTTACTTTGTTGCAATTGTGAGTAGAGAAAAAAAATAAAATAAAATAGACAAAAGTGAGAGTGAGTGGCTAAAATTAGGGATGGCAAAAAAACTTGATGAGATGGGGCTGCTCCGACTTTATCGGAGCAGTATGCGAGGCAAGATTTCCCTGCCCTAGGTGTAAACCTACCTCGATTAAGATTTCTCCTCCCTACCATGATTAAGTCCCTTTTCTTAGTCAAAATTTATACTTATATGCTCAATATTTTTTTCTTGACGGCGATAGTACCTTTTGTCTAAATTTTATTACAACAATTAAATTTTTCCGTTAAGTGCCACCTCAGAGGATACGTGTCGCCCTCTGAGGTCAATTGCAATTTAAAAAACATAAAAAAATGAATAAAAATTTGGAAAATGAAAAATAAATTAAAAAAGAAATAAGTTTAAAAAATTCAAATAAATTCAAAAAAAAAAGAATAAATTCAAAAAAAGAAATAAGTTTTAAAAAATAGACGAAAATTAGAATATATATATGGATGATAATATATATGTATATATAAAATTAAGAAAAAAAAAAAGAAAATCGTTATTATATATAGAATTCAAATAAATTCCCCATTTCCATTTTTTTGGGTTAATGACAACATTAGCAACTCGTGGGAAAGAAAATATGTATAGATTTATCATAAATTATATAAACAAATTTTTATTAAAAAAGTTTATAATATATATTCGATCCTCCCTTCACTTGAATGAGTTGAATAAACTCTTTTATAGTGTATATATATATATCTGTTTTCATAATTGAAATCCAAGATTCAAATGAATCCCAACATAAATTGATACGATTCCAAAAAGAAAATCATAAATAAAAACGATAATAAAATTAAAATATCCATAATGGAAACATAAAGTAAACCTAGAATAATTTTCTAATAAACAAGTTACAAATCAAAATAATTATTAAAAAAATCATGAATCTTAAATAATTTTCAGTAAATTCTATCAATTATCAATAAATAACAACAAGGACGGAGCCACCTTAGGCCCATGAGGAGCATATGCCCCCCAACTTTTTAAAATTTTAATTTTTGCCCTTTTATTAATAAAACATTCAATTTTATCCCTCATTTGTCCCCCTAAATTTTGATAATTTAAAAGTTCATCTACATATCTCATAAAAAAATTCAATAATACTTCTTATTTGTCCCCATTAAATTTTATAATTTTTAAACTTTACTTATATTATTCTTAAATACGATTTTTTTCTGTACTTTTATGAATAATTTTTATTTAGACTTCACTTTAAAAAAATCTTTTTAAAAAAATCTTTTTAATCATATTTTGGTCCATATTGACTATGTGTGTTTAAAATTTACCATTTTTAGAATTCTCCTAAATTATATTTCTCAATTATAAATCTATTTGAAGGAATTTAAGAAACAAAATACAAGAGCAAAAATGAGCAAAAAAAAAAAAAAAAAAAACTAAATTTAGCATTAGATTTTGCTCCCCCTAAAAACATTTTCTAACTCCGTCACTGAATGACAGGAAATTAGATGAAAAAATTAAGAAGCCCCTTAGCGAGATCGAGCTTATCGGGACTACAGCGATAAGATCGTGAGGCTTCTTCGAGAGGTAAAAAGCACGAATCGAGTGCTGAAGGAGCTCCATGGTGCAATGGAGATTGGAAAACTGGATCATCCGCAACTGGATGGAGTTGAGTAAATCAGATAGCTCAGATCGAACGCGAGAGAGGGAAGCTTGGATGGAGGAGACGGTGGATCAGACAATGGAGAAAGTGTGATCAGCGTATTGGAGGGAGAAGAGTTAGGATAGAAGCTCGACGTGGTGGGAGAGGACCTCAGAGCGGAGCTAAGACTTAAGGAGACGGATGGCGTATATGCTCAAGCTTCTCGGCAATGGTAGTAGTGGTGGTAGTGGAAGAGGATTTGAAGGTAGAGAAGCATAGGAGAGGAGAAGAGGAAGAGGAGGTCGAAGACTGTTGCAGTCCATTGGAAAGTTTTTTAGTGAAGCTTTTTGGACATAGAAGAAAAGAGTTTTTTTTTTTTTCAATTTTTTACTTTTTTTTAGCTTTTTAAAACTTTTTTCCTTTTCTTGATTTTATTTAATTCATTTTCATTTTTCAATCTTTCACGTTTTTTAAAAATAGCATAATACCTCAGAGGGCGACACGTGTACTTTAATGTGACACTTAATGAAAAAATTTGATGGTTGTAACAAAATTTAGATGGAAGATACTATTGCCATCAGGAAAAAAGATTGGGTATATAAGTATAAACTTTGACTAAGAATAAACTTTCACCTCAATTTCCTAAAAAAAAAATTGTGAGAATAATTCAAGGAAAAAAGAGGGAGAAAACATTTTTCCTATAATTTTATAGACTTTCGAAAAATCCAATTTCTAGACGGAGTTAAAGCTATTGTAAATTATTTTTTCTTTTTAATTTATATGTGGATATATTATCATTTTAAATAGAGGCAAAAAAATTTTTTTAAGGGATATTTGTAAAAAAATACCCTGAAGTTTGGGTGTTCTACAATTTAAACCCTAAAGTTTGGACTCTGTAAAATAATATCCTGAGATTAAGAATTTCTGAAAATTAATACACTGGACAGATTTTTTGACCAATTTTAGGAACGAAAAAATAATAATATCTTCCATTAAAACTAGATTAATCTATATTATTCATCTTAATTTTGAGGATATTGTTGTATTTTATCTGTTAAAATTATTCAAAAAAACAACCCAGGTATTAATTTTCAAAAATTCTTAATCTCAGGATATTATTTTACAGAGTCCAAACTTCAGAGTTTAAATTACAGAACACACAAACTTCAAAGTATGTTTTTTTTGCGGTTATCCCTTTTTTTAAATTAGATTTCCAAAACAGACACTCAATTTTCCCAAATCAGAATTCTGATTAGGGCATTTTGGTCAGCACAATCATAAGAAAGGTCTCAAGGCAATTCCTCCTCGAAAAATAAAGTTAAAAAAGATGTGAATTATTCCATTGGAAGGAGGCATAAGAATCATTCCATGTAACACTTCTCTTATCTGTTATGAATCATATGACAGAACGACAAAGCCTCCTTACTTGTGCTCTCTTCATGTGTCCTCTTCCAATCTCAAGAACCACGACAATTGGCAACATGTCAAGTCAATACATCTTATATAACTATATGTATTAGAATTTTATTTTTTTTTAAAAAAAAGAAACTATAAATTTTCAATATTCAACAAACATAAAATAACTTAGATACTACAGTATCGGTGCGATCTTAAAGCAAACCCTTATCACGCATTAAAAAAATAATTAAAAAACCGTAATATAACCATTTTTTTTTTGTTTTTGGAAGGAGTGATATAAATTTTTTGCTTCAAGTATATGGTATAACATCCCCTGCTAGTGGGGAAGAAAGTGGATATAGTATTACTCGGGAAAAAAAAATAAAGAAAAAGAAAACAATGATTTATTTGTACATTATACATAATCCTATTGAGCAGACCATATGTGATTGGACAATAAAGACATAAGACAACTCTTTTGGTATATGCTTTTGATCTGTAAAACCCATAATTCGAGTCATGGCATGTTCTTCAGTACACGTGCACCACGTGTTGGTACCAGCCTTTTGGGTGTGGAATGCAAAAGACAGTTGGACCTTTTGAACAAGGAAAAGCTATGCTGTGATTTTCTAGTAACTTTGCATAATTATGCATCTTAATTAATTCTTAAGGTACAGTACTCTTTTTGTCCTTTGCTGTACATAGAATGCCACTCTTCTTCTTTATTTTTTTTGGGAGCTAAACATACATAGTATACTACTCCCTGTTTTTTTTTTTTTTGGATAAACCATATTATATTTCTCAACTAAAGATTCAAAGCCTTGGTTTATTAGCATATTTGTGAGTTTCCTTCGGTTGCATTCCTTTTGGGTCATAGCCAAGAGGCCCAAGACTAACAACAAATATATATGGTTGCCAATTCAGTAGGTATGTTTTTTTTTTTTTACCTATGTGTAGGTATTTTATTTTTAGCCGTTAGATCATCATCTAATGGTGATTCAACGACTATAATGAGGTGCATAAAAAGACGTGTATTATTAATGCTATTTCTCTCTTCTATTTTTTATAATAAAAAAATGTGCATGAAAAATTTTCATTAGTCAAATTGATACCTATGCATAAGTAAAAAAAAAAAAAAAACCTACTGGATTGGTGTGTATATATATATACACACACTATGACCTTGTCAAGGTAATGTCAAATTTAGTTCGTTATTATCACACAATTCAAGCCCTTCTATTCTCATACAAACGGGTTAATGTTTCAATGGCCACCACTTTCAAGAAAATAAGAGAAAAATGATTCGAGTATGGCCAAGCGCGATAAGCTGGAATTGAAGGATAGGAAGAGTTGCCTAAACTTTTGACTTTGCCACTAAAAGACTAGATGAACCGAACCAATAGAAGAGAACCCAAAAGAGAAAAAGCCAACAAATAAGTCCACAAAAAGAGCAATAAGGTAAAAAAAAATCCTTCACCTCAAGCTTTGTAGGGGCTTCAGTTTGGATTTGGTACATATTTTGATGTTAGTAAAAAGACTAATAAGCCTATAAGCCATAGAAGAAGAGCCAAAAGTTGTGACCTTTTCACTGTTCACAAGCAAATAGAGGAATCTAAGCTGCCGACAACTTTCATACCCTCTCACTCAGAAGTGGTAAAACTAGAAAGTATCGAACTTTTAAAAGAATATAAGCACATATCTTCTTGTGGGTAATAAATGTTACTTGGTAATGGTTGCTAGTTGGGTTTGATATGAAATATATTATGAGAAGCACAAGCTAAACAAAGCGAAGGGTTGTTGAAATGTCATGTAGAAACCGGTATAAGCACCAAAGTTTAGACATTTGGGAAGGTCTGTTCGTGTCGGTTGTCTTATTTAATATGTATATTATGTGTATATATATACATATCTGTGTCCTTCACATATATTCAACGCAATAGTTGTTGGGTCTTCTTCAATATAAACAAATTCCAACCACCATAGCTTCTTCAAGACCTTTTATAAATTAATTAAAAAAAAAGAAGAGAAACTTGAAGACCCATTTGCAGTTGGTGTTAAACAGTCGAGTTTCTTCTGAGGAACTTGGATTTTAGGATCTGGGTTTGTGGAATTGACTTGGGATTGGTAATGGGTATAATTCTGATTTAGCTTTCCTAGTTTGGAATTGGGTCAAAGAGAATACTTTTCACTTCACTATGTCTTGGAAGAACAGAGGAGTAGAGTCAGCTTCGAAGGGTGTGGTGTCTCGGAAATGGACTCTTTTGCTTTGTATTGGCTGCTTTTGTGTTGGGATGCTCTTCTCTGACAGGTAAACTTTCCCCTGTAAAGCTTCAGACTTTCTCTCTCTTCTTGCAATCCATAATTTGTTTGGCTGCCAAGAAAATTTTGGGATTGTTCATGCCTTAATTTGCAGAAACATTTCTGATTGTTTTTGGGTTTAGGAATATGGGATCCATGGGTTTTGAGAGGTGATAGACCTATTGAATCTAGTTTTGATAGGTTATGCTATATAGGGTTGTTATGGGTAATTTTGAGTACTTTTTGTTTGACCATGGAAGTTCTTCTGGTTTTGATAGGTTATTATAGCTGTATAGGGGTGTCATGAGTAATTTGGGTACTTTTTGTTTGACCATGAAGCTTATTTCTATGGAAGTTCCTCTCTCTCTAATGTTCTATCTGTATGGGTGTGACTGTATATGGTCACAAGCGAATTTTAGTTTGTGATTGATCTAATTTGCACACAATTGTCTCAAAATGTAAAATTTAGGCTTGACGTGAGTACTTTTCTTGGTTATGGTAACTTGAATACAAATGCTGTTCCAATTTTAAATCACACCACATAATTTTTTTTTTTTTTTTTTTTGAGGGAGCACACCACATAATATTTGTTTCGGAAGTTTTATGAAGTTCTTCAATGAGTGGCCATTTGATGGCTACTATTATGTTCAATCCTTGTTATAATATGGCCTTGCTAATGTTTCTTCTCCTTTATGCTTCATTTTTCCATTAGGGAATCTGAATAGGTTGCTCATTTTCTACTTTTTGACCCTGTCTTATCCAAACCAACAAAGTTACTGCTCTGTGTATGCTATACTGACTAAACTCTTTTGGTTATAGAATGTCGGTAGTACCTGAAGTTAAAACAACATCAAGGACTACAACCGTGGAGGATGAAATGCGGAATGTAGTTTCAGGTTGTGATCCAAAAATTGTGAGTATCTTGTATCCAAATGACAATGTGTCTTTTATTTTTATGATCTTTCTGTTCTCTCCTTATGTGCTTTTCACCTGCTTTTGGGAAGAATGTGGACCGTGAAGCCAAGGATGTTTATGGCGAAGTTTCAAGGACTCATGACGCTATACAGTAAGCCTACTTCGGAGCTACCGATCTCTATATTATACTAAAATAGTCTCGACGTAAATTCTTATGACACTTTTCAAACTCAGAACCCTGGATAAGACAATTTCAAATTTGGAGATGGAATTAGCAGCTGCCAGAGCGGCTCAGGAATCCATCCTCAATGGTTCACCCATAGAAGAGAATTTAAGAGTATCTGAATCAATTGGGAAAAGAAAATATTTGATGGTTGTAGGGATCAATACTGCTTTTAGCAGCCGAAAGCGAAGAGATTCCGTTCGTGCTACTTGGATGCCTCAAGGTTTATGGATTTCTTTGTTTATTTGTTTTGTATGCGTATTTGTTTCTTATTCTGATTGATTCTGACCTTTCCTTTTTTTTGGGGGGTGTTCTTAATCTCTTTATTTGTAATCAGGTGATAAGAGGAAGAAGCTCGAGGAAGAAAAGGGCATTATAATGCGGTTTGTGATTGGTCACAGGTAAGTCGTTTGCTCAAAGCTATTTCCGTCAACATTTTCCTGCCTTTTGTCAGTTCTCCATCTATTTCTTCCTGTGAAAATTCATTAATCTCTTGGCCATTGTCACGAAGACTATAGAACTTGGCTTGTTCTCATATTAACCTTATCATGCCAAGAAAAATTTCTCTTGTTTTCCAAGTTTCTTGTAGCTATCGAATTTCCAAGTTTCTTGTAGCTATCAAATTAAGCTTCCCTTTCAATTTGAAATTTCTTGTTGTTCTAGTGTAGTATTCACACATTCTGATCTCCTAATTGTCTTTTTTCGATTGCTAGTGCTACTTCTGGTGGTATCCTTGATAAAGCTATTGAAGCAGAGGACAGAAAGCATGGTGATTTTTTAAGACTGGTAGAGTTTTTTTTCTCTCTCTTTTTCCACTTTGAACTACTTCTGGCTATCTTTTATTTGGAAACAACACCAAGCTGTACACAAACTCTAAGAGAATCTTCATTATATTGTGTTATTTGTAGAGAAATTAGCTAAATGCTAATCACATCAGTATTTTTGTACAAATTATGAAAACAGGAGCATGTTGAAGGTTATCTTGAATTGTCAGCCAAGACAAAGACATACTTTGCCACTGCTGTTGCTTTGTGGGATGCAGATTTCTACGTCAAAGTTGATGATGATGTACATGTAAATATAGGTATAAGATGTGATATAACATTACCTTTATCTTGCTTCAATAAACGTAGTTAAATCATTTTCTGTTATCTTTCCTCGTGTTTTCTTTCACTAATTCCATTTATCATAAATTTGCAGCAACACTTGGAGCAACTTTAGCTAGGCATCGAGACAAATCCAGAGTCTATATTGGCTGTATGAAATCTGGGCCTGTCCTTGCTCAAAAGTGAGCTAGATCAATGAACTCTTAAAGTTACCACTTACCACTCTCAGCTCAAAGCATTTATCAGAACTTTCATTAATCTCCCTTGCTTTTTCCTAATCAGAGGAGTGAGATACCATGAACCTGAACACTGGAAGTTTGGTGAGGAGGGTAACAAGTATTTCCGTCATGCCACCGGCCAGCTATATGCTATCTCGAAAGACTTGGCTACTTATATATCAATTAACCAGTAAGTTTTCTTTTTCTGTGCATCCACTTAATTATCTTTTTGCTTAAATTACATCTTCTCTAACTTGTTTTTCTTCCTGTGGCACTCATCTAGGCATGTACTACACAAATATGCAAATGAAGATGTTTCTCTAGGATCATGGTTTATTGGATTGGACGTCGAGCATATCGATGACCGGAGATTATGCTGCGGAACAGCACCTGGTAATCTCAACTTTCCACCTCTTCCTTCTCTATAGCTTATTACAAAGAAAACCATGTGTACGTACCTTGTGGGGCTTTTCTCAAGAAATTTGATGGAAAAGCATAGTGAAATAACTGATCAACAGTTCATCTATTTGGTGGTGCTATCACTAAAAATTTGGTTGCAAATCACGATTTTCATTTTTCAAGCTATTAATTATTAAGGATGACCATTGTTAGAGGCTCATTAGTTTAAGAACAAGGATTTGCTCTCGAAGATAGAGGGTTGGATCATTTTATGAAAGAAAATGGCTGCCCACTTACTTCTCTTTGAATGTTTGCAAAACTAATGGGTATCAAAAATAGTGATGATAATAACTATTAGAGAAATGAACGGTGATCATTGTTGTATTGTAAACAAAGTTTGGTTTCTAATTTCATCAACTCTTACCACAGATTGTGAGTGGAAGGCTCAAGCAGGCAACCTCTGTGTTGCTTCTTTTGACTGGAGCTGCAGTGGGATCTGCAGATCTGTGGAGAGGATGAAGGAGGTCCACCGGCGGTGCGGAGAAGGCGAGAATGCCTTGTGGAGTGCAGAATTTTGAAGTGTAGCCTTTCCTTCTCTTCCAAAAACTCAGGAAGAAGGATTGTTGATGCTGCTGTGAGCTTCTTTTGTAAACAACCGTACAGGTATATGTTTGTAACATATGATCAAGTGTAAAATGAGAGCTAAAGCTAGAGAGGGTTGATGCCCCTTTGGGGACTTCTGCTCCATTTTAGATGAGGAGAAAGACCCAAATAGCAAATCCTCAGAGAAGCGAGCAAGAAGAACTGTATCGTAGTGAATATCATTCTTTTTCTCAAGTGTTTGGGAGAAGGCATTTTGTTAGTCTGCCATGGCTGATGAAGGTCCACCAACACAATAAGTGCCACCATTTGCGTGCCCTTTATTCCATTAATTTAAAAAGCGGATTTCTCTGCGCATACTTTTTGTGGGGTTTGAAAATTTGCAAAGCTTATTCTTTTCATGTTAGCAAAGCTAAGTAATGATTCATCATGATTCTTGAATGCATTGTTTTACTTGTCTTGAATGATGATGAAGCTTCTCCACTATGCAAACAGGGTCTAGTCATTCATATTAGAAAACATCATAATCCAATTTTTTTGTTCTTATCAACCGGACAGCCCGCGCAGACTATGATGGCTATCTTCTTAAAGTTTCTCTAGTGACTTTGAGTAGCTGGATTCACAATAACTCGAACTAAGTTCAAGTAGTTCTCTTACCAAATAATAAAAAATAAAAATTATGAGAAAAATCAATTGGAAAGAACAAGGTGGAGTAGTAGAAGTTCCTTGTGAAAGTTTTTGAATATATAAACACGTTTGACCACCATAAGGCCTATAAGAATATTCTTATATTTGTGATGTAGTGGTGCACGATTGTTGCTCCACATAAGTCACGGATGTATTAAAATCCACATGAACGAATAGATGTGACGCAACGGCCATTATACAATGGCCATCACACAAGAAACATGTTGCTGGCACAATTCAAGAAAAAATCAAAAACACGATTGTTACTAGCACAATTCAAGAAAAAACCAAAAATGAAAAATAAAGTGAAAAAAGAGTATCATGACATAAGCAATGTAGTAAGAATGTTCTAATAGTGGATTCGATGTGGGGACGTGTCTAAAGGGCAAATGTGTATCCAATGTGAAAAGATGAAAACTATGAAGAATTAATAATTAACTAAGAAGAATATAGGTTTAAAGGGTTTAGTTGTGGATCAATTTCAAGGGTACCCTTATGTCCATTAAATATTTATTTTATTTTTCTTCAGTCCATTCTTCCTGTTGTGACTTATCATGTATACTAATATCAGATAGCTAAATACAACACACTATCACACTGTCATGATTGCTCTGCCAAAAAAAGGCAAAGCCCCACTACAAGTCTTTCCAATAGAAAGGCAACGCGTATTCTTTTAAGCATTTCCCTTTCATGTGAGAAGTAGGTCGATCCAAATTTCTAATCCTAGCCTCCATCCATGTCTAGCTAAAAACCAGAAAAATGAATAAATAAATTACTTAATTAATTAAAACTTAAGCAATATATAATATATATATATATATTTGAAGTTTCAAGCTTTTTCAGCTACAATTTCCTTTACTTCTCTCCCTTATTCTGCTTATCAAACTTAGCTTTTGTTGCAGTAAAAACTGGGTCTTGCTTAGTTTCAAAAATGAGAGGAAACCCGGATGAGATTAGTCCTAATAACTCAACCAAAAACACTCCATTCCTTAAGCTCATAGATTGTTCCCTTAGGATTTCTGTGATTCCTCTTAGTATTGCAACTATATGGTTTACAGTAACCAACCAACAAGATAATACTCTCTATGGGAAGCTTAAGTTCACCAATCTCACTGGTCTCAAGTAAGAAGAACTCCAATCCTTTTTTTTTTTTTTTTTTTTTTGTTGCCGTTCTCACTTATTTTTCTTCAACTTTTGAATGAATGGTTGAATTGTGTCACAGGTTCATGGTTTGTATCAGCTTCCTTTCAGCAGTATATGCTTTTGTTGCTGCTGTGTCTTCATGGGTCAGATGCTTAGCCACCAAAGCTTGGTTTTTCTTTGTCTCTGACCAGGTTTTTCTTTGCTCTTTGTATGGTGTTTGTTTTCCAATCCAGTATCTTGTTCCTGCCTGAACTGGGTTTAATAGGAAAACCCTTTTTCTTTTTTTTTTTTTGAGAAATTTATTATTTGAACTTTACTTACTAAAGCTTAGCTCTTAATGGTACCTTACTAACTACTTGGTCACAATCTGGCTCATTAAAATGGTTATTGTTGCTCATTATCTGAACAAATTAAAGTGAATAATTACTTTTCTTCATAAATTTGATTTAGTATGTTTATTTAATGGGTGCAGATTGCAGCTTACTTGATGGTCATATCCGGGGCTGCAGTTATGGAGATATTGTATCTAGCTTATAATGGTGATAAGGACGTGTCATGGAGTGAAGCCTGCCATTCATATGGAAGATTTTGCAATAGAATGAAGTTGGCTTTGGTTTTCCATGCCTTGGCTCTTTGCTGCCTCTTTGTTTTAGCTCTCATTTCAGCTTACAGGGTTTTTAGCATGTTTGAGCCTCCTTCTCTTAATAATAAGGAGGTGGAAGAACAAACAACTTAAAATGGTTTTAAAAGGGTCTCTACATCAGAACAATTTGTAGTACATTTCTTTCTTTCTTTCTTTTTGTTGTGAAAAAAAAAAGGTTAGAGAAAAGAATGCTCCCTTTTCTAAGCTAGTTATTCTAATGGGGTAGGAAGTTTAAAACCAAGTTTATCATGGTGAAGAGAATTTTTGTACAAGGGTCAATGAGAAGCTGCATTTAAGGTTTCAAACCCATGGGTTGAATGGCTTGTATTGATTGAGAATTTGAGACCTATATAAAACATTACTTGTTTAATGCCTTTTTAACATTTTTTTGGCACAATTGTTGTTCAACTTTCATGTTCTTCTACAGAGAATAAGATATATTTGGACAAGAGTCAGATGACTTGTGAAGATTACTACAGTTTGATTAGACAAAGATAGTTCTTCTTGATTTAATTTAATCTTCTGTGGGGTCCACATTGTTAATTGCTTTTCTCACTTGGGCAATGTTTTTCACCTATAACAATTGGCTCCTTCGACCATCTTACCTACCAACTTTTTTGTTGTGGATAATTATAATAGTTGAACCTCACCCACCTACCAACCAGAGGACAACACATCAAATAAAGCACTTTGTTTGGCCTCTTTCCTTTTCACCCATCTTGCTCATTCCAAAATCCAAAGTAGGATTTCGAAAAAAAAAAAAAGAAAAATCCAAACTAGACTAAGGGTGCTGCAATCTTATCCCTGTAACATAATTTTGTTTTAGTCCACATTTAGTGTCACTGACCAAGAAACAAAGAGAAGTTATGGCTCTTAAAAGAAAAGAAGCTCTATTCATGACCAATTACAGTTATTTGTACGATCTAATCATATTTGTTTGTAATCCATCTAGAAAAAAATAATCATATTTGTTTTACACTACTACCATAATAATTGAATTTACCATTTCGTCATACATTTGAAGAGCAATATTCATTATTCAATACATTTATTACTCATTTGAAGTGAGGAATAGCAGTATTCATTATTCAACTTCTTTGTTTTGAAGAGCAATAAGAATGCTTGCAAGCAATTTTCTTTTTTATTTTTTTTAAAGACATTCATTTCATTGGAAAGATTTAATCAATACATTAGAAAGACTTACATAGCATCCATCATAAAAACATACTCTATCAAATCATGACAAGTATCCCATATTCCCATGGAAATGAGTAGAAAATTAATTTCACAAATAAACGAGAGCATTATGCAAGTAGATATGTACCTTTAACCAGTGATCAATTTGAATTTAACTAGGGTTTTAATAAATTCTACGTGGGTCTCATCTCCTATCATATGAATATACTTAGACTTAGTGATACTAATATCACCAATAACAATGTTTATCACTATCCTGATTTAATAGGAGGACAAGGAAATCTTACTAGTAATATTCAACAATTTTCAAAAATACTCTAATATCCCAAAAACTAAGCCTAATGTTGGAAATGGAATTTGTTGAGCTGTTTAATAGGCATTGTCACTTCGAGAAATTAGGTAAAATAGACATTTTGAAAGTGAATTTTAATAAAAGTCTATATTTTAAAATTCTTTACAAAATAATTTTTTTATATAGTCAAGTATGTTGTTGAGCGTGACCAAATATAAAATTGAGTATAGTCAAATAATGTCAATAAAGTCAACTTTACAAAGAAATTAAAAACATAGGCCCTTTTGCCAAGTGTGTTTCAAAATAGAGTTTTTACAATAAAGTAGTGCTAGCAACCTGTTAGCTATGTGAACTCTAATTATACTAGTGAAAATCGCCCGAACATTATGTCGTCTAGATTAAATACGCACTCAATAGCTGACCTTGGGTTGAGTTAGAATATACAGAGAACTGAGATTTCTTCATAATTTATTTTCTTCGTCTTAATTAAAATATATGTAACGGCTAAAAGTGCACTTAACTCTCACCTTGAGAGTGAACCATTATATATTATATGTATTTGCTTATTTTTTATTTTCTTTGCTAATAAAAATTTAGGCGCGGTAATCCTTAACGCTCCTCAATTTTGCGTTCCAAGATGTAAAACTTTTTTGGGTTAAGTAGACAATTACCACTTTTTTCAAATGTTTAACTATATTTACCAAAGAATTTATCAAGAATCTATCAAGATTACTATCGATATTAAGAATCCGTCAAGAATATATCAAGATTGTCAAGAATTCGTCAAGAATTCATCAAGAACCCGTCAAGATTGTAGCCGATGTCAAG
Source organism: Trema orientale (assembly GCA_002914845.1). Taxonomy (NCBI): domain Eukaryota; kingdom Viridiplantae; phylum Streptophyta; class Magnoliopsida; order Rosales; family Cannabaceae; genus Trema; species Trema orientale. Next base: position 772,969 of record JXTC01000070.1, on the reverse strand, counting down.
AATCCATCAAGATCGTCAAGAATTCGTCAAAAATTCATCAAGAATCCGTCAAGATCGCCACTAACATTAAGAATCGTTCAAGAATCCGTCAAGATCGTCAAGAATTCATCAAAAATTCATATAAAAAAAGTGGTATGGTGGTAGATTTAATTAATGAGGAAAAAAAATGGCATACAGCTAATTTATTCTACTTTTTACATGGCAAACAATGCCACATGGTCCTCACCGGGCTGCCAGCAAACTCAATGTTAGGCCCAATCATTTGAAACCTGGGCCCATATAGTGTGGGCCACGACATATACAGGGCCTTGATTAAGAACTGAACACGAACCTTTCCCAAGTCATTTGCTGAGTAAAACGACACCGTATTTGTCGCAGAATTGGATTCCTAAACCCTAATATGGTATAAATGCCAGCAAAAACAGAAGAGAGAAGAGAAAAAAGGTTAATTACTTAATTAGTGGACTTTACTTTAAACCTATATACACATTTTTCCGCCTATATATATAACATATATTTATTTATATTCCTTCTCCCTTTTCTTCCTCACAAGCTCTAGATTCTTCATTCTCCGATTTCATCTGGTAAGAAACCTTTTTTTTTTTTTTTTTTCAAAATTATATTTTGCCCATTTTCATACTCTTCGTATTAATTCCTCTTTCTTTATTAAAAAGAAAACCCTAATTTGGTTGTGGTCTTTGCTTGATTTGCATGTTTGGAATTCAGAATTGGGGGCTAATCAGTTGGATAGACTTCAATTTCGGCATGGCCAAGAGTTCCTTCAAACTCGAGCACCCACTTGGTGATCTCTCTTTCCCTACATATTTTTTTTTTTAAAAAAAAAAATTGAAACCCTTAATTTTGACTGTGGATTTGTTCATTCCAGTATCTCGCAAAATTCTTGTTTTTCTAAGTAAGTTATATTTGGGTTTTTAGCGAAATATACTATATACATGTGTAGATATCAGTACATGACGCATTCCCTTTTTTTTTTTCCTGAATGATTGTAAATTCAGTGTATTGGGTTGTCCATTATTCATAGCTGTTGCTTTTAGATTCAGTTTTGTCATTAATCAAAGAATCAGTTTTCCCGTATACTGAAGTGATTTGAGAATTTTTGGTTTGAAAAGAACAATAAATTTAGCTTTTTTCTCATTTTCCACTGCAGATCCAACCTCGCATAATTACCCATTTTTTCTTTATGTTTTCTTTTTAATTTTATCTTGGTTACTGGACAGAGAGGAGGCAGGCTGAAGCTGCTCGTATCAGGGAAAAGTATCCAGACCGAATTCCGGTATGAATCTTACTCCCCATGAATTATTAAGAACCAAATCGTATTTCAAAGGCTTATTGATGAAATTGGAAACATCTTATCCTATCTTGACAAATTCATTAGAAGTTTAAGCAAGTAAAGAGTATAGGATGTGTAATAGATTGCATACTTCTTTGCTTAAATTGAGTTGTGAGTTTTTCGCCAGATAGGCGGTTTGGATTTTCACCGAGGAATTTTACAAATGAGCTTCGTTAAGTTCGAAGCTTAAAGCAGGCTAGGTTCTTTGTAAATAACACTATCTAAACCAATTTCTTTATGGTTTTTGTGTTTTCTTATGATCGTTGTTTGAATCTTCTTTTGCTGCACAGGTTATTGTAGAGAAGGCGGAGAGAAGTGACATACCAGACATTGACAAGAAGAAGTCAGTTTGCTCTATATTTTTATTTAAATATTTTCTTACTATTATTACCTTGGCTTTTCCAGATTGTCTTGTTGATCTCCAAATTCGTCATTCTTGATATGCATTGCATACATTATGACGGTAACTATGATTAAAGGGAGAACTGGTTTTTGCCTTGAAGCTAATTATATTTTTTCATGATGCAAGATCTGGTTACTGTAATGACTGTATGATTTTCAATTGCTTAGGTTCTGTGAGGTCTATTATAAGGGATTATTTGATGAAATTTCACTAACCTCTTGGATGATGATGATAAATTGGTAATGATTGATGAATACAGATATTTGGTTCCTGCTGATCTGACTGTTGGGCAGTTTGTTTATGTGGTCCGAAAGAGAATAAAGCTCAGCGCTGAGAAGGCCATATTTATATTTGTCAAAAACATTCTGCCACCAACTGGTGAGAAAATTAGTTCGGAAAAAATGCAGTTATTTCTTGTGAACACGGAAGTTAACTAACGTTCTATTTTGTACAACGGCAGCTGCGATGATGTCTGCTATCTATGAGGAAAACAAGGACGAAGATGGTTTTCTTTACATGACTTACAGCGGAGAGAACACATTTGGATTATTCTGAGGGAAGTCAGGGATAAAAATGTGTAAATAAAGACTTCAGAAAAGAAAGGAGGAAAATGTACATATTATCTGTTTTCGCTCCTGTTTACTTTGGCTAAGTATGGAGATTGCTTTTCTTTTGTTTCTCAACTGTTTCTAACAGTTGTATCTGGACTTCTATGCTGGGAAATATTATATTGTTAATCGTTTATGCATGAATAAATTGTCACCCTTTTAGGTTATTTCATTATATGAGTTAACCTTCATGGTCAACTGATTAATGCCCCACTAATTCTCTTGCCGGTCATCGACTTAACTACTTTCGATGCTAGCCTCTTATTACTGGATCTGTTGAATAACTAAGCTAAAGTTTGTAGGTTTTACATGGATAAATAGAAGAAATTACTGTATTTTCTTGGTAGTTCAGTGTTATTATCATATATTTTTATAGGATTTAATTTAGTTGGACTGACAGGTTTCGACTTTTGTCCAATAATGAATTTGTATGGTTGTATTCAATTTGTGGGTACCTTTGTACCTTTATTTCGATGTTTATATTGTTTGAAGACCTCACAATGTTTGTATGACAATTGACAAGTATAGTAGCACTCTCTTTTATATTCTGTACATATACGGTATGGAACGTGGACTCCACTAAAATTAGTGAAGAAAACTTATTAGCGCTCATTCCCGTAGTCGAACATCACTCGACCCATAAATGCAATTCCTATGTTTTGATAATTAGCAATTCAGCCATTACTCATCAGTGTCGAGTGGCTTTCATGAGTTCTTACCTCCCTCCAATAAAGACCCAAATTATTTTCGTATGATTCTTTGCTGGGTTTGAAATACAAGGTATTAATGGCATGTTTACTAAAGAGTAATGGGAATGGTATATAGGGTAATGATTCTCATACAGAAGTTTACTAAAATATGGGAAAGGGGGAAATATGTGGGGTCTACACAAATTTAGGAGAAAAGAATGGGAATACTTTCTCCACCAACACCCTAAGGAGTCTGATTAGCCGTAAACACTCCTTTCCTCTTTTTTAATTATTAAAATTGTAAAATACAATTTTACCCTAAAAAATCTATCTACTTTAAATCGTACATGTATTTAAAAAGATAATTTAGTAAATATAACACATTCCCATTACTTTTACTGGGTTAAGTAAACAAAAGAATAGTATTCTAATGAATATGATTCCCAATCCTATTTATTTTAAGTAAACAACATACTATAAATAATGATTCCCATACCCTTCTATTTTATTCCCATTCATTTTCCCTTTTATTTGTTCCGATTATAATTACAGCGAAGTAAACGTGCCATAATAAGGATACTAGTTTTCTTAAATGTCAAATCTGGCATATTATTTTATATAAATGTAATCGGTTAAGAGTTCTATACAGAGTAATGCTTTCCTTCTTTCCAGCTAATGTCTTGTTCTATGAAAACGAAAGACGAATTCAGCTTTCAGGATTGAAAAAGAAAATCTTTCCATTCTACCCAAGATAAGATGTCTTTGAATTTCACAAGAAAGTGATAAGCCAACTGTCGCATGCAATAGACTGGAACTGGCTGGATAGTGGCTCATAAGTTGCATAATTGGCAACATGACTTTGCCCAAGGGCCAAATGTGACTGAAAGTACCATTAGAATCTCCTTTATATACCTCCTATGCTACGATCATAGAGGTTAAATTGATAATATTGAAAAAATCTTAACAAAAGGCATGGCTGAGTAGCTGATCCTAGCTCTTCCAATCCAAATTACATACGAACTTGAATCCTATTACAGTACTTTAATTTATGTTAATAGATAGTTTGATGTCAGGTCGTTTAATTCTGATAATATGTAATAAGTATTTTTTTTTTTTTTAATTTTCATTGGAATTTTTGATATGATGTGACATAAATTCATGGATCGACTTAATTAGAATACTAAAATTAGACTGAATTTCTTTAGGATAAATGTTAATTTTCACATATATCGGATAATATACCGGGTAAATCAAATATTTGATATACTCAGTATATTAATTGTTCCACTCATAAAAAAATATACAAATTGTTACTTAGTATATTAGTTAATATATGGGTTTTGGACACTTATACCTATTTTTTTAAAAAGAATACCAAATTTACGACCTTTCAAAAATAATAAAAATTCGTACGACTTTTTTATGACATTTTTCTAAATACTTTGAAAGTTAGAAAATGCGGTAACATTTTAGTAAATAAGTCATCTTTTTTTTACAAGAAACCACAAAGGTTTCCTGGAAACCAATTTGATTTAATTTGGTTTTCTATTAGCAGAATGTTCTGTAAGTAAGTAAATCACAGGAAACCGCAAAAGTTTCTTAGAAACCAGTTTGGTTTCCTTTAGCCGAAAGCCCTGTATGAAAGTAAATCACAGGAAAGCACAAAAGTTTCCTAAAAATTATTTTGGTTTCCTTTAGCCGAATATCCTGTACGTAAATCACATGAAACTATGAATATTTCCGGAAAATCATTGTGATTTCTTTTTTGCAGAATGTCTTGAAGCTAAATAAATCACAAGAAACCATTGTGGTTTCCGAATATCATGTACGTAAATAAATCACATGAAACTATGAACATTTCTGGGAAACCATTGTGGTTTCCTTTTTGTAGAATATCCTGTAGCTAAATAAATCACAGGAAACCATCGTGGTTTCCTTTTAGCAGATTGCCCTGTAGCTAAGTAAATCACAGGAAACCACAAAAATTTCCTAGAAACTATTGTGGTTTATTTTTCAAATTACAGGAAACAATGAAAGTTTCTTGAAAGCTATTGTGATTTCCTTTTTGAAGAATGCCTTGTAGTAAGAATTGGGTGAGGCATTGAACAAGGACGTTTAAGAATATGATCAAGTTCTCAAATTAAGTAATTATATTTTTGAAGTAAAAGCAACAGAAAAATATATTGGTTTTTGGATTCTGGCAACTAGTTTCCAATAACCAAATTGGTTTCAAGTAATTAATAATTGAATTAACCAAATAGTTCTACTGTTTATGATAGAAACTAATTTAGTTTTCAGTTTTTATTAACTAAATAGTTATGATATTTATGGTAAAAACCAATATAGTTGTTGTTTTTTAGTAACCAATTTGGTTTCTAGTTTCCAAAAATCAATTAGTTTATAATTTCTAATAATAAATTGGTAATTAGTTTTAAGAGTGATCAGCTACAAGTAAACTAGTAGTAAAAAGAAACAAGATATAATGGAAATTCTAAGACGTTATTTGGTCTTTCTTAGCAAGAATTTGTTATTTTTCTAAAAAAAGGTAATACAAAAATAAGTAAAAGTTTAGACATAGTATTCTTGGTATTATTTATCAAAAGGTAGTACTAGGTGTCTTTTTCTCTTAATATATCTGAACATAAACATGGATCTTTTTTCTCTTTCAAAAAAAAAAAAATACTAAGCTAATTTCTCCATATATATTAAGGCTATTGATAATAATAAACAGCCCTACCCCTTGGGCCCATATAGTACGCCTTTTTTTCTCTTCACCCGTTCGTTTTAAGCTTCTGTCATGAATTATTGAGGTTGAACTAATCATATACCTTCAAGAAGGTAATAAGAGGACATCCTTGGACATTTGAGTCAACTTTGCAACTTATAGTTCCACCGAAGGAGAGAAGAATAGATTGATGGTTCGAAGGATAAGAGGGCCATTCCAAATAAGTAGCTAAAACTAGGAGCTTATATCTGTGTCAAGATAAATGAAAGGAATTTCCAAGGATAAGAGGGTCATTCCAAATAAGTTACTTAAGATTGATTGAAAGAGAGAGCCGTAAAACCTCAAATATAGTGATGAATACGGAAAGAATTAAAGGCATAAATGGCAAGGATTGGAATCCTTTAAAGCCTTATTCGTGAAGCTTAATAGTAATTACTGGTAATCATTTTGATTTGGCAATTCCTGATCTGTCTCTTGATGATTTGGAACATATGAAATTTGCCTCATTTAATTACTAAGTGAGAAAAATGATTGAAAAAGCATATAGAATACCACTGTTTGGACTAGTAGTTGGGGGTAAATATCAGATTTGACAATGAAAAGCAAGCTGTAATCTGTGGATATACACGATGAATATTGCCATTAAGGAATGTGCCAAATGAAGTATAGCAAGATATGGGAATGAAGCTCTCAAATAGTCAAATTACGCGGCAATGAAATTGCTTTATGCACTGCCATTAATGCGAATGGTCACATGGACAAAGCATAGTTAGTTCCACATTTAAACACAAGAGTTAGTGAAGCTTTTGATATCACCTATGTCAGAGAAACTTCAAATTTGGCAAACCATGCCAATCTGGATAAGATATGGATATTCAGGTCTAACAAGGAATGCTCTGCCTAGACTTTAATGCAAAGTGTCATAGTCTTCAACCACGTATAAAGCAAACACAAAAGAAATATGTCAGGGAATATAACCTCTATATTTGGCTCTTTACCAATTGTAATAAAGATGATGATGCACTTCATGGACAATCATGCTATGCTGACAACATATATTCTAGTTCATATTCATACTATCTTTAATTGATCAAGAAGATCATATATTGTGATTTTTATTAGTATAGATTTTCGCCTTGAATATGGCTTGAATATCAGTAACGGTAACATAAAAGATTTAGAAGAAGGATGACAAGATAAAGATCAAAGAGAAATATAGCGTAGAATTGTTCTTACTATTCAAAATATTTTATTTTATTCATAAAATATATTGTGGGTTTCATTCACATTCAAGTGTGTTTGGACCACCCTTTGCAAATACCAGGCAAGCTGTCCCAAGAGGCAGGGGTTTGGCCATAGTCTGCTGCAGAGGAAATAGGAAAGAAGGAAGCTAAATGGTGCATGTCGAGACTAAGATTATGGTCTGTAACACCTAAAGATTGACCGTTGGAGATTTCGCTGCTATCGCTGTACCAATCTGGGACCTGAAGAGTAGCAGGAACAAAATTTAACAGCTTAGATAAGTCTTCAGGCAAGCAATTGATCTGTTCTTTAGCTTCTTCCTTTGGCACCATTTCTGCATAGGAAAGAAAGAATGCACTGTTATTACTACTATCACAATCAATGAACAAGACAGTTTTTTCATTTCAGTTTTAAAAACAGGTTAGGCAAGAGATAACGCATCCTATTATAAAATCAGAATGAGCTCCACTCATAAAGACAGCCTTACATCTTATGCATCCTACATGCTTGAAAACAGACTTAATGCGTTTGATTCCCTGAAATCCATGACAGGATATGGTCTATAACAATAAATAGAATATGAGAATTCATAGGTCTAGAAAAAAATAAACCAATCAACCAAAACTAAGAAAAAAAACCCAATTGCAAACATATGATAGCCATGCTTACTAATCCGTAATGAAAATAATCATAAAGGAAAGGTTCGGAGAGTGATGAGATAAATAAAAAATTAAGTCAACTATTCTCAATTTCACTTAAACTATGCGAGGGATTCTCAAAATGCGTTTCAAATGTGTAAGTAAACATATGAAAGGATAAGAAACGAAACAATTCCCTTATTTTCATTCTCATTACGAATTAGTAGTGAACATAGCCGATAACTACAATGAAAGCTCCATAAACATATACTAGAATTCAAATGCGTTTCAGACGTGTAAGTAGACACATGAATGGATAAGAAAGGAAAGAATTCCCTTATTTTCATTCTCATTACGGATTAGTGAACATGGCCGATAACTACAATGAAAGCTCCATAAACATATACTAGAATTCACCTGAAGAGCTCTCAACAGACCTCTGAGCTTCCTCCAACAGGTTCTCCAAAAGGTCCTCCAACAACCCACCAGTTCTCTGGGTCGTGGCCGAGCTTATAACCTTGGTACTATTATCACATGCAATCTCGGGCTGCTGAATTTGGGGGAATTGGCTTGAAGGGAGCTCCGACTTCACCGAGCGGATCGAACCAGAGGAACCTAAATGCTCAGAATCGAACTGGGTCCCAACATTTTGCGGCAAAGTGGGGTCAAAAGTCAACGGGAACTGAAAACAAGCAGAGTCGGCCAACTGGGTCGGCGTAGTATACTGACCCAGAAGAGCACCAGAGCTTTGTGGGGCTGTCGTCGAAGCCGAAGCGGAACCCGGGAGCGAGAACCCGGTCGAGTCGCGAAAGGACTTGAAACGAACCGGGGCTCCGAGAAGGGGAACAGGTCTTTGGAATGTGAAGGAGTTGTAGGATGGGCTTGAAAAGGTGAAAGGAGAATTGGGTTCATAGGAGGAAGGAGAAGCTAAAGTTGGGTAGGATTGGATTGGAGAAGACATGGGCGAGTGAGGTGGTGGAGTTGGAGAGAATGGGATTTGGGTTTGGTTCTGAAACAAAAACGACGGCGTTGTTGGTGTCGTCGGAGTTGGGGTCATAGGGGTGAGTGAGCCCGTCGGCGTAGTGGGTTGAGGAGAGAACTGCTGAATGTCGTTTGGATAGAGAGGTAGTCCTTGTCGTTTGCGCCTCTTGACCCTTGTGTTCCAATAGTTCTTGATCTCGTTGTCTGTTCGGCCAGGTAACTGGAACCACAATTGAAAAAATTGCATACACTCAAAAAATTCTCAAATGCCCAGATGAAAAATTTATACGTAGAAGCTAAAATTTGAGAGAAAAAGCACAAAAGGTTACTCACACTGTTCAACAACGAAACGACATTAAAATGGTTCAAAATTCAGCTATTGAAATTGCATACACACAAAAATTCTCAAATACGCAGATGAAAGAATTTTAAGTAGACACTAATCTGAGAAAAGAAAAGCACAAAAGGTAGGTACTGATAAAGTTGCTTTCACAAGTCGAAGAAAACAACAGAAAACGACATTAATATGGTCCAAAATTCAATCAAACCAAAACCCAAAACTGTTACTATAGGCTATAGTAGTACTAGTCTTAATAACTCTGTACGTACCTGAGCGGCCATGCGAGCCCATTTGTTGCCGTACTTGGCATGAAGCTCGAGAATGAGTCTCTCTTCCTCAGGGGTAAAGGAACCCTTCTTCAGATTCGGCCGGAGGTGGTTGGCCCAACGGAGACGACAGCTCTTGCCACATCGGTTGAGCCCAGAATACTTCTGAACCGAGTTCCAGTTCCCTTCGCCATGCTTCTTCACGTACTCCATCAGAATCTGATCCTCCGCGGCGGTCCATGGGCCCTTCTTCAACACCACCCCGTCTGGCCCAATTCCACCACCAATACCTCTTCCTCCGCTTGATCCAGATGACCCACCTTCGCTCTGTGCACCACCGCCGTTGTTGTGTGGTGTCATTAGAGAATCAAAACCCGAATCCCAAAACTCTTCCCAAGTCCAAGTCTCTCACACACACGCTTTTAACACTCTTTTTTTCTTCTTCTTCTTCTTCTTCTTCTTCTTCCTCTTCCTAAAATATCACTTCAGGGCTCACTACTACTGGTTATGGTGGGCCCTGTTGATGTTCTGCATGCAATTTTTACACATTAACATTCTTTGTTTCCTCTCCCCCTCTCTCCTCATCTTCATCTCTCTCTTTAAAACGCTTTTTTAATATATGTATATATATATATAGTCACTGGTTCTGCTGCATTTTCGAATTTTCCTTCTTATTTTCTCTCTCTCCAAACAAACAGGACTGAATTCGCTAATGGGTCTTTTTCCTTTTCCTTTCTTTTTTTTTTTAAAAAAAATACCCACCTCGGAAAATGACCTCCTGAATCAAGAAACTCAGTCTCTACAAAGATCTGTTCAATGGTTTTATCAAACAAGGTCCAGAAATTTCCAGAGAAAAAAGCAGAGACAGAGAAATATTGAACGAATTTCAGAGAGAGGAAGGTGGAGGAGGAGGAGGAGGAGGGAGCTGAGACGGTGGCCGGATTGAAGGAGGAAAAGGGTGGTGGTGTTCGGAAGGTGAGAAAATAATGGAGGGTCTCTGAGAAAAAAGGACCCGCAAGGGAAGGTGGTGTGGAGAAAGAGAGGGATTTAGAGGAAGGAAAAGCCAGCCTATGCGTTTCTTTCCGACTACTACTCCAGGCCTTTTGGCTTACCACTATACACGCATAATTTTTATTTTTTATTTTTAACTTCTTCTTGCTCTTTTTATTAATAGATTTTTCAAAATATAATATATACAATTTCTTTTTTTAGAATTTACAGTTTGACACCTCTTTTTTCTCTCACTTCTAGACTTTTTTTTTTAACCTTTTAGCAGGTTACAGGCTAGACTTTTGCACTTTTTACTGTGGTGAGACAGAGCAACATGGTTGTTTTTTTTTTTTTCACTTCTTTTCTTAATTTTTATTTTGGGGTTCTAGACTTCTAGAAAAAAGGGGCAGTAGCATTAGCGTATGCCTGACCTTTTCTCATGGGCCTAAGTTAATGTGTAGGCCCGTTACAAAAATGTAATTGGGCCACAATTTACTGTTGAAGTGTTGATGAGTTGAGGGTGTTGTTTTTGTAGGCGGACTTGACACTTGAGTATGCAAGTGACAAGCATCGTACCAAGTGTACCTCAAATCAAATGCTTGTACAGTTGTACTTAAACAAAATAGAAACTTTGATATGGGGAATTTGTAATTTTCTCCATCATATTGACATATATGCAGTTTGTGTCTTTTGTCATTCAAATATAGAACAGTTTCACTCCATTGGTTTTTAAAAAAAAAAAAAAAAACTCAAGGTGATTGGTTTTTTTTTATCTCTTTATACCTTTCTAGCCTTCATTCCATTTCTGATGTTAATGGATTTTGATTTTGATAATTACCCTATTTTTCTTTCTCTTTCTTTCTTTCTTTTTGCTTTTTTTTTTTTTTCCTCTGCTTTTTCTCTATTTTTATGTACCCCTATTTAAGGTAACTAATGGCACGTTGCTGATATGGATTTGGCCACATATAGCCATATCGATAACGTACTTACGTAGATATAGAGACGCAATTACAATGTAATATACATGGATATATAGCTGGTTTGCTATTTTAAGGGAGAGTAGGCAGTAGGGAGATATCCCTCGAAGTCAAACAAAGAAGCAACATGCAATAGAAATTGATTTTATAATAATATTCACACCTCATATAACAACAATGGTGCCTGCAGTTTGACATTTTCAATGGAAATGAAAGTGAAAATAAATTATCATGAATAATGAACCAAAACGTCTGTCACCAAAATGGAAAGGAAAATTTTCAATACAAAGAACTGCACCCTCATATTGTAGTAAAAACCAATTATAAGATTGAATAAAATCAAAATCAAAGCAATCCAATTCAATTCAATTGGAGTCGGAGATCGGATTTAATTTTAAAATTATAATCTCATAATTACAAAAATTAGATTAAAAAAAATCTCAATCTCAATTTTAGCATAACCATACACGTGTTCATTACGTAGGAAATGCTGTACACATACCCAATAAAAATATTCCAACAAATAAAACTATTTGAAAGTGAATTATTTGATTTCTGCTAGATTAAATATTATTAATCTAAAATATAAAATTTTTTCGCTTGAAATATAAATATGTAGATATTTTAAGATGTGTTTCATATACACTTGGTTAGACTGGATCCGTTCTTCATTGAAATTTGAAGTTCAAAACTAACATTGATAAAATGTAATTGGATTTTTAATTTTCAAATCCAATCGATCCATTCTATAGGTTGGATATCCAACTATTTGGTGAAGGACATCAAATTGTTTTACTTTTCTTGGGAAAACATTTATTGGTTAAGGCAGATAGTTCATTTATTATCTACCTAAGCATTTATTTCATTTAATAGAGAATATAATAAGATAGATTGCCAGCCTTCAATATAGAAAATCTAGCCAATTTTTAAAAGGGTTAATGGCATCATTGATCCCCAACCTATTATCATTTTGGCATATTGGTCCTCAACTTTTTTTTATCTATTTAAGTATTAAATATTTCTCTTTTTGGCATCATTGGTCCTTTTAGCATATTTCATCAAAGACTCCACTAAAATTCATTTGAATGAGAAAAATTTTGCACCATTGATCTCGATTTTTTAATTATTTAACAATTTGGTCCCTATTTTTTTTGTACTCATATTTCTGATTAACAATATTGCATCTGTCAATCTTTTAGAAAATTAAAATTCATGTATGGATATAAAACAAACAGTTCATTTAAAAACCAAATTAAAAAAAAATTATATTAATAAACCTTACTTTATGTCAGACTATAGTAACTTTATGAACAAAATCAAACTATAGTAACTTTATGAACAAAAAATAATTATCTTATCAAATTATGAATGGTTATTCTAAAAAATTAATTAACTATTTGCAGCAAATAAGTCTGAAAAATTTTATAGTTTTTTTATTAATTATTACCATTTTGAAAACAAAAAAAAATTCACAAACACGCTTTTATACTAGTCAAATTTGACTGAAAATTTACTATATTCATTAAACATTCATATAATTATGAATGGTTATTCTAAAAAATTAATTAACTATTTGTAATAAATAAGCCTGAAAAGTTTTATAGTTTTCCATTAAATATTCATTTCTTTATGTTATTGCATCTGTTTGAAAAATTAATTTTTTAGAATTTTAATTTTCTGAAAGATTGACAGATACAATATTGTTAATCGGAAATATACGTACAAAAAAATACGGATTAAATTGTTAAACAATTGAAAAATCGAGATCAATAGTGTAAAATTTCTCTCATTCAAATAAATTTTAACAGAATCTTTGATAGAATATGCCAAAAGGACTAATGATGCCAAAAAGAGAAACATTCACAAAAAAAAAAAAAAAAAAGTTGAGGACCAAAATGGTAATAGGTTGAGGACCAATGGTGCCATTAACCTTTTTTTAAACTAACCAATGGTTTTAACTCAGAATCGTAGATCTGAGGACACCTTTGCTGGTATTGCCTAACACTTAGTATAAAAACATACATGCATGTAAACTATGGAAAATATATGATCACATCATAAACGCAGCATAAAAATAGCAGATTTATGTTTGAAAATTTTTACATGAAAACATATTTCCATAACCATAGAACAACATACATCTAATACAGGATCATGTATAATATAAATCAAATCTACATGCACAAACCCTAGAGATGAGACTAGGGTTTACCTCTTGTAGCGTGTTCCTTCTTGATCTCCTTGTTGATGGTGATCAAACCTCCAACCCTAGATCTTCTTGTCTATGCTCTTGCTCTTGGTTGATTAGGTGAGTGGGCACTAAGTCGAATCTCCCGTTGGAGAACGATCAAGAACATCTTCTTGATCTTTTGGAACGCCAGGACGTGAGATGAGAGTGTGAGGTTGCAGAAAACTTTTTCTCTCTTCTTCTCTTAGCCTTGGCCGATTTCTCTCTCCCTCTGTAATTTTCGTGTAACACTCCTCTTGTTACTGTGCAGTTTTTCCTCTCATATATCTTATATATATGAGGCCAAAAACTGCTAAACCTAGTCCAACTAGGATTGGCTTGTTCTCCAATTTGGACTTTGGATGTATTTTTATAAATATGTCCAACTCATGTAACTTATTTATAAAAATACCAACTTCTGTGTAGAATCATTATTTTACACAGTTTCATGAAGCAAATTTCACAAATACCACCAACCAATTTCTAAGCTTTATTGAGTTAGACAAGGGACCTAATGGATCCAAATAATCTAAGCTCCAATAATATGATAAATACATAATAACTCTTATTATAGTATTTATATAAATATTATTAGTAAAGGGGACACTCCACTAAAGGCCAATGCTGTACTCTTAGATTAAATGTCATGCCTTTTATAGAGATTTAATCAACTAACCTTGATTAACCGATCTATCTAGCGTATCTTATACCACACATAGAATCTCTATACAATGTCGTAGTTAGATAGGTGAAATTACCGTAATACCCCTCCAACACCTATTTACCTTTAAGTTACCATCTTTCTATCAAGAAATAATGTTGTCGATAATTTTATTCTCAATGGCCATTTAGACAAAATTATCAACCAATTCACAAAGTGAATACTAAGATCTTAGATTTAATTATTCCATGAATCTTGAAAGAACCTAAAGTGGCATTGATATATAGTGTCCTTAACTATTTGGTGTTCCCATTAATTCATGAGCCATAACCTCCAATATGCCAAAGTTCACCTCTAATTTCATATAGGTTAGTCTTTCAACAAATCAAAAGGCTACAACCCATGAAAACAAGTCCAGTCAAGCATCAAGGATTAAGATCTACATGCTAAGAGCTAGTATGTTGTAATATAAGGTCACATACTTCAATGATTTGAATTCCCGTTGAGATAGACAAACACTACAACCTATAGTAAATAAAATATTTCATCTTTATTTAGAGATTGTTAACTAATTCATTTAGACTTAGATAAAGAAACAAGTCTCCCAATTAACACTTAATCATGTTTGTTTCTTTATATACAAGCAAAGTCATGGAATCTTTTTCAGATAAATATACTGTTTAACTGAGATAGTTTAATCGAGCAAATATCATAGTTGCATATAAGAGAAAATTATTTATACTCAAAGAGTATAATTGGAAATCTACTATTTAGGACAAATATCCCAACAACCTTGGCCTATAGAAGTCTTTTTTTTTAAAAAAAAAAACACCTTGGCCTATAGAAGTCTATTTAAAAAAAAAAAAAAAAAAACGAAAGAATGAAATTCCAGGTCCATTTTCTACCGGCTTAAAACACCCAAATTCTTTAGCCACAATTAAATAATAATAATAATAACAAAACGGGAAAAAAAAATTCTGCATAAAAGACCTGACTTGTGGTCTTGAGTTTATTTCAGAGTTAAAAAAGATCTTAAACCATGTGGCTAATATGGGGTCAAAGCAGATTATTTATGCTGCAGTCGACTTATGGACCTTTGGAAATAGTTCTCTCCAAAGTGGAAACCGACACGTTTGTTATAGTATGCGTAATTTGAATATTCCATGATTATGAGCGCGTGACAACAAAATAAAAATTAGGCCTGCCAACATTGACCTTACATTATCATAATCAATATATATATATATATGTCTGCTTTTCTAACATGCATTTTGGCCAAGAAAATTAGAACAAAGAGTCCTCTTTGTTTAACAGCTTGTTAAAGAGCTTCAAAGCTCCATGGCTCTTCTCTCAAACATCTTCAGCTGCTTCTCCGAGTCCTCCGATTCTTCCGAATCCAAGCGATACATTTGCGACGGAGATGTTTGTGTTCTAAGAAAGCCAAAGGGAAATGTCATGAAAACTTCAAAGCATAAGAGGAAGCAAAGCTTTGGAATTTCTTTGAACCTTCTTTCAATGAAAAGGTCTCAGAGCTTGTAGAGGGAAAACTATCAATATACTAAGGGATTGAATCAAGTCACCTTATACTACTTTGTGTCTTCAAGTGGCTGATAAAGAGAACCATTGCATAGTGGAGCCCTTTTATGCCAAAAGGGTATTCTTGTTTTTTCTTTTTTTCTTTTTTTTTTCGCCTCATTTTTAGCATAATGTTTATGTTAGTTATTCTCATTATCATATTTTGACGATCAATATTTCTATGGGTGATAATTGTTACTGGTTTTGGACCAATTACAAATTATTATGTTAAAATAACAAAGAAAATAAAATACGGTCATTGTAGACCCCATTTGTAATTCTGTTTTGCTCATTTTTTCATATTTAGGTAAAGATTAGTTGCTTATGTTGCTTGTTCTTGAAAGAATGATCATGAATGAATCTGTACTCGATTTACCAATAAAATGAAAATTGGATCACAGCAAATCATGCCATAAATGAAGCAAAAAGGTGTTTTTCCTCACAAAGGAGCCTTCGGCAATCCAATCTAGTAATAGAATTGGTGTGTACACAACTTGGACAAGCTCAATTTTTAGCCATTTTACAACTTGAATTTTAAGAGGAATTTGAGGTGGGGTACGAAAAAGTACTCTATCAACAATAAATTATTTCTAAAGCTTTCCTATTCTGTTAAATTTATATGCCACTTGATCGTGACATAATCTTATTTTAAAATTGTGCAAACACTTGTTACAAAAGCCCCCTAGAATTGAGGTTTCAGTTTCACTTTTGTTTTTAACAACTATAACCCTTACTTATCCAATGAAATGATACATTAGGCTTTTGTTTCAATACAAGAGCTGCAATAGGACTACTGGATTACATGTCATAGCAACAAGAAGTTCTCAGCCAAAAGAACAGGTTTAAGCCTCGAAGGCTAGGACCAACCTTTGGAAGAATGGCACCTACTCCTAGCCCAATAATAGTATGGACTTGTCATATGACATGGATATTGACGGTTAGATATGCTTACTGTTCGGTTTTATTACGATATGATGTTTAAAAACATGAACTATCACAAGAATGCGACATATAAACCGCTCACTCAACAAATATTGAAATGACAGTATAAAATGGAGAGAAATAGTGATAATTTTCAATTTGGAAGATTATAGTACCCATGTACACTATAATACCATCGGTATAAAGTGGAATTATCAATGCAATAAGCATCAAAGGTGACTAACATACTCTATGAAACTAAATCCTCAACCACCTGTCACCATGTACAAAGGCCTCAACTAGACTTTATGCATAAATTATCAGCTTAAACTTCTAAGCAATTGGTATTTTATATCATAAGTTCAATACTTCTTCTGAACTTCAAGACTGTTTATCCATAGCTTGACAAACATATCGATATGCCGCTGAAAATCAGTGACCCTCCTCTAGAATAGATGGAATTATGGAGGTCCATTGGAACTACTTCTCACCAAATCCATGGCCGATCATCCCGTGTCAAGCAAACTCTTCTTTTCCCACGAGCAAATCACTGTCGACGACTAGATTCTTTTTAAGCACCTCCTCCAATTACGAACTTAGAACGACTGGTAGTCTTTTAAGCAAATGTCTCATTGAATTTCTCTCGATGTCGCATTGAAATTGGAGGATTTGTCAAAATATTGCTGTGCAAGATACCAGAGTCCGAACACTACAAGTCCCATAATATGGACCATGAGAACCTTGGTCTGCACCTGCACCCTACTCAGCATCCATTGCCTCAGAATGCATATCTGTACTCAGAGTTGCAAAGCCAGGTCTGGCTGCTGGGACTCAACGAGAACACCAGATGACTGTTTCACTGGAGACCCCGGCGATTGGAAACCAATATTCAGGTCTGGAGGGAGGGTGTCCTGTTTCTGCCTTGGTGGAGCACGAGGACTCAGACCGCGCCAAGGGGACTGCATCTGGAACCTGGACAAGTCAGCTGCTGCTAGTTGAGGGAAAATTATAGGTCGATTTTGGAAGTGCGCATCATTCCCCAAACGTACTGGTTGTGGGAGGAATGCCGGAACTTGGAAACTATTTTTCTCAGGCTGGAATTGCATTGCACCAGAAACAGGGAAATCACCACGGATTCGTGCAACTTGTGATTGAAATTCCCTAGTTGGGTTGTATAGTGAATCTGCCGATATCTGGCTTTTAGGTGTGGTTGGATTCTCTGCTGGTTGTTTAAATGCCCCAGCCCCAATGGACATCCACGCACGGGCAGCAGCAGCTGCGGCGTTGTTTGAGTCATCTCTCCTTACAGATGGAACTGACGGCATAACTTGTTGAGAATCAACTACTGATGAATCTGAAGATTTCTGTTGCTTTTGTGTCCTATTGGCCAACATTTTCATCAACTGCGCCGGGTCGCTAACCCCCTGCTCCTGTCCATGGGGAAATTGAGCTGTCCCTTTGGCTGTTTGAATGGGACCACTATCAGATGGACTACTCATCCGACGGTCGAGGGAAGTCTTCATGTCTTTGCCATTAGGCAAGCCTCCAGTAACAACTCCATTACTATCAGGCAGCTTGAAAGGTAAAGTTTGTGGAGGATTCACATGTCTTGGTGCTTTATCTCTCAACTTAGAAGCTGCTGCTTCTGATTTTCTTGAAAATTGCTTTTCAGCAGTAAGGTCAGCATTATTTTGGTTGGCTGTGGGTAAAGAGTTCAACTCAACTTGTTTGGGCACATTGACCTCAGGCTTAGAAAAGGTTCTTGACTGTGCATTTTGTTGCTGATGAATGGCATTAACATTGCTACTGGGTTTCATTCCATTAGAGACAAATGCAGATGGTTTGACTTCGCATTGAGAGCCAGTAGAGCTAAATGCAGATGGTTTTGCTTCTGATTGTGGCCCAGTAGGGCTAAATGCGGATGGTTTGGCTTCTGATTGAGGCCCCCTAGCAGGAAGAAACAAAGATTGTCTTCTTTCTGCAAAAGGCCCACTAACAGTTTGCTCCTTCATAGGAACTGGAGTCCTAAAGGCTCTGTCATCCTTTCTCATTTCACCAGTAGAATTATACCTTGTAACCAAACCACTTTGCTTTTGGTTATGGTTCTCCAGCATCAAAACTGGAGTCGGAAGTGGCTCATATTCTCCAACCCAACCGCGGCCGAATTTACACCCAGCAGGAAGTGCCTGCTCAATCCTCTGTGAAGCAACCTTCCAAGCAACAGGTCCAAGAGTTGCAGCAAAACGAGCCAGGCTTCTGGCATACGCATACTCTGCATGAAGCCCAACCTGATTCAAATACATTTGGAATATACATTAAAATTAAGAAGTAGAACATGTGCACTAGACAAGTTCAGAGAAGGATAAAAAATTTCTTGGACATACCGCAACCAGCTGCTTGACTTCACACTCAAACGTCGTGAATACTGATTCTGATCTTACAACTGGTTGATTAGAAATGTTATAGGTAGCACGGCGGTTATCATCAAGAACAACAGGCTTCCTTCCCAATCTAGATAGGAAGCCCTTTGCTGAAATGGTAAATCATTCAAGCAATCAGAAGAGAGTTATTTCCCCTATTTATTGCCCCAATAAACACTCCCACACATACACAGGACACCCAGAATTTCAGCCAAAAAGAAGAGGAGTGCTAATACACACGGGAATAAGGTAGTGGAAAAATTAGTGCATTTTTCTTATGGTTTAACTAAACAGCATGCAATTAGCAACATACAACACATCATCGGATGCTTTTGCAAATAGTCATACTACATACTGAAACTTGGGAAAGAAATGTTTCACGGTCATAAAAATTCATTCTATATGCAGCCCTTCCATAAATATTAGATACCTGATGATGTTTCTTCCACCTTCTCTAGATTAGCATCATTCATGGATGAATTACCCTCAACAGGCCCATCGTTATTGCCAGGTCTCTCAGAGGCACCACCTTGTGTTATATTCAAACCATTTTGTACATCTCCAGCAGTTGCAAGAGTGGCACCTGAGGAGAAATCAGAGCCTACAGCTTCCTGTGACGTCCGGTTCAAAGGCTTTTTTATCTGCTTCTTCATAATGGAATTTGATTTTATTTTCTGCGCTAATTTCAGCTCTTTCTCAGAGCATTCGTACTTAATCCTTAACTTCTCAAATTTCTTCCTCGCTAGCTCTTGTATAGAACGTGCCTTTCACAAATAATGAAATCAAACATCAACACACAATCAAGAGAGCCAGAATAAATTTTTTGAATTACATCAAGCATAAAAACCTCTTACCTGTTTGTGGTATATGGTTTCTGGGCCATTGTACTGCATTGCGTTTGAGCATATCAAGAAAACATCACTCTGCATACAAAAAGACCAGTTTTCTTCGTTTGTGAACACAAAGCTTTTTGGAGGAAATACATTTACTTCAAAAATTAGTCTAACCCAAGAGTGGGGCAAACTATAAATGAACACATATATCTCAGGAACTATGTTAGTTATGAAAATTGCGGGCAATACACGGGCTCTTCATTGCCCAAACAAGTAGCAAAGAGCATGCCAATGCCATTCCAAAATGCCAATAAAATTAAATTTTTTCTGACAGCATCAAAGCTTGAATAAAAATTTCTAATGCAATTAAAATAACTCCATTCTCATTACTCTGCGACAAATGTTAAAAAAAATATTTAAATATCCAACTGCTCAGACTCTACTAGAAGAAAACTACAATTTCTGTAGTTATATGAAACACTGAAATAACCTAATTCCCCTCAAAGATAGACAATCATGGAGTTTAGTAGCAAAACATGAAAAAGAACAACAAAGCAGGACTAACACTAAATATTTTTGGATTAAAGGTCTCCAGAACTACAATAAAAGTTGGAATATGAATTTCAAAAGGATGTAATGCAAGTAACACAAAAACAATTCATATTTTCACAAGAATCTCACAGGCTCCTTCAATCCATTTGCCTAACCTCCTATGCATATCAGAACTACCAATTATCAATACACCAAGAGAGATTATAGGTGTCCTAACAATCATCATTTTCAAGTAGGAGAAAAGAAAAAAAATAAAAATAAAAAGCAATAAATGAAATAAAGAACAGAGAAATAGTAAATCCCATAGAACAAACAATACGCACATAAATTAGGATAACTGTATTACTGCATGACGTTCTTAAATAACTAAGAGTCCTCCTAACAACAAGTTTATGTGAACTAAGACTCATTAATTCCATGATTAACAGGAGGGTAAAGTAACAGAATAATGCGCCTCAGCGATATTATCGAAAGCATAAACAAAAACCCTTAGAAGCTACCAGAATGAAAGGAAAACATCCGTACCCACCTCAAATTGATCCAAGGTAGAATATGATCCATTTGCTAACTTCTTCCTCACCGTAGCGAAGTCCATTGGATGGTCAATCACATCGAGATAGTCAGGCAGCTACAATTTAAACATAACCCTATTCAATACAACAAAAACTGTCTTCTAGAAACATGGAAGTACTTTGTAAGTTTTCAATTACCTCCTCAAGATCAACCGGTTCTGCATACACACCATATGTGTCTTTCCTGCCACATGTAAGTACGTTAACATTAGAAAAATGAAATAAAATTTATTGTCTCTAAAACCAGCAACAAAACGCAGAGTGCAGCAACATTACTTTTGAAGTTTATCAAGAATCAACTCCAATGTCTTCTTCTCAGGCAATGGAATTTTGGACTGAGGATCTGAAGGCGTCCCTGATCAAAAAGAACTCAAAATTGTAAAGCTCAACAATCCCGTGTCAAAATTTCCACTAAACCCAATTCAGAATTATACCAGAATAACAAAACCCATTAACCAAAAACGAACCTGGAACTGAGTCGAGTCTCTTTGAGTCCACTTTTCGACCCCTTTCCTATCAAAATTCATCACAACCCAAAAATGAAGAACGAAAATAAATACGGATAGCACTTACTAGTACAACAACACATAAATGCCTAAAGCGTTAATGAGCATGAGAAAGGGACATAGATATAGACATAGACAGAGACAGAGACAGATAAGGTAGACAATACGTATATATGTATCTAAAGAGAGAGAAAATATGTGGATAGAGAGAGAAAGGTGGGGAGCCCTGATCAAGATTCTGTGGGTGTGTAAAGTTTTTTTTTTTTTTTTCTCTCTTGTGACAGTTTGACTCACAAACCGTATATCTCTAAATTCCCGACACTCAGAGAGAGGACCTAGAGAGAGAGAGATTTGGAGAGATAGAGAGAGAGAGAGTAATATAGAAGGTAGGACGAATTAGGAAAAAAAGGAAAATAAAAATAAAAGTCTCAGTGATATCAGCTGAGCTGGACACGCCATCGGGTTAAACCCTCTGAACCCAAAAACATCGCCATTCATTTCAACTCCTCCTCTTCCTTCCTCTGTATCTTTCTATTTATAGATCCACAAAAATGGTCATTAAGATCAATTTATACATGTATATATACATATATATACCTCTTCTTCTTCATCATCGTCACCTCCATGGCCGCCATCACCATCTTCTTCCTCCTCCTCGACTTCCTCCTCCTCATCGCCGGGGCCGCCGCCGCCGCTAATCCGCCTCTTCTTCCGCTTCCTCACGGAACCCTCGTCGTCCGAATCAGTCTCCGCCGCGTGCGGCGCACGCGAGCCGGCCCGACCCCGGCTGGTCTCCGCCTGCGGCGGCAGCGGCCGCGGCGGCGTAGGCGCGGGGTCGGAGGCTTCGTCCCTGCCCTGGTTGAGCTTCACCACGAGCTTGAGCTTCTTCTCCCTCCTCCTCTCGTCCTCGTCGTCCTCGTCCTCGTCGTTGTCCACCTCGTCCTCCTCGTCCTCGTCCAGGTAATCGTCGTAGTCGATGTTGTACCTCACATTCCTTCGCCGGTGACTCCGCCGGAGGTCCGGTTCCGCCGGCGCCGGCGACTCGCCGGAGGACCTCCTGGCGGCTAGATCTGCCTTGGATGGACGCCCCTTCTTCTTCCTCCTCACGATCTGACCCATCATCAGTCACCACCACCACTTTCTCTCTCCTCAAACCCCCCCCCCTCTCTCTCTCTCTTTCACTCTCTCACTACACTTTCTCTCTCTAAAACGGGCTCACTGTCTCTCTCTCTCTCTCTCTCTCTTGCTTTGGGTTCCATTATTTCCCATGGTTGGCTTGGGTTGGCTTTTTTCGAAAGCGAGGGCAGATTCGTGAACTCCGAGCCTGGCGTTGCTGAGTCCGAGCTGTCCGAGCCTCAGGTTCGGACCTGGCTTCGGTGTAGTTGAATCATTGATTTTTTTTTTTTTTAAAAATATTTAATTATTTTTATTTTTGGTTGTAAAAACGGCGTCAGTAGCTGGGACATTGTGGCCCTGTGGGGAAAGAAATAGAGAGCGTTTGGTGCTGCCCGGCTGCCCGAATTGGGGCTTGCGTGTCGCTTTGCCTGCTGCCCGTTTTTCTTTGGCTTCCATCACTTGCCCTTTTTCTATTTGGTACCAAATCTTTCAAAAGGACATCCGAGTGGCGCGTGCATTTCACGTTCCAGTCGTTTCTGTAACAAGTTCAAAATTTATGTTTTTCCCGGGAAATTTTAAAAGGTGAAAATTGAAAACCAAATTGGATTATGCCGCAACTTATGATCTAATATCTGAAAAAAGACACTCCGGAAAAAATAATTATATAAAAAAAATAGTATGCTTACTATTTGGGGAATTAGATTTACAAGATTTTAATTGTTTTTCTACTAAGACATGTTTGAGTAGATAATAACACATACATTACTAAGGAAAATTTAATAGAGTATCTAATGAAATAAAAGTAAAATTTTTACTAAAATATATATTTTTTTGGGTATGTTTTTAATGCTATTACTCCCTTTTAATTGTCGTGTGGAAAGTTAGCAAGAATTTTTTTCACAATGAATAACATAATAAAGGCAACGTCATTAAATAAGTATGAGTTTAATAAAAAGCAATGATTTACTAATTATTCATACGCCGTCATTTTTTTTTTCATTACATCAAATGAGATCGCTATCTTTTTGGGACTATGACAGGAAATAAAATAGCAGAAATTTCGAAGAAGTTATTCTGCTGTTTTTTCTTACAACTTGTACGTAGTGCCCGGGTTACGAGTGTGACCACGCGCCAAAAAGCGAGTAGAAAAAGATTCAACACCGATGGAAATTGAAAGGGACCGCCGTGACCTAATGTCGCGTAGCCACCACAGGCACTTTGACTAAACAGCCACTAAAAGCTTCGCCTTTTGTGGTTCACTGAATGAGGATCGATTGGTCATTTCACATTCATCGGCTTTTCCACTTTTCTTTACTATATTTTCCATTGACGCAATCACGGTTAATCACGGCCGTCCAAACCAACTCATCATTGACTCGTTGATTGGTGCTGATTGATATGATTTGAGCGACTGTGATTGAGGAGCCAATTAGATCGGACGGCTCTGAGGGGGGCCACTGTTTAGAATTTCTTGGGATTCTGAGAGAGAGTGTGTGTGTGAGTGAGTGAGGAGCATTGAATGTAAACGACACCAAATCATAAAAGAAAGAACCGAATTTTGGTTAGCGCAGCAGTAGGGGCTTAGTCCTGAAATTCAGCTCCTTCCTTCTCATTTCTTTCTTTCTTTCTTTCTTTCCCACATGATGGGTCCCACTCCACGTGGACCTTACCAAATACCAACCATGTGGGGCCCGGTGGGGTCCACAGGTTGATGATGGTAGTAATGATTTCATAGTCAGCTTTAATGTGGCCCTGTCTCAGCGAAGGCAGCTGAGGGCAACCAATTTCAGCCGTTGGATAATATAAATTGCCAAGAGAGAGGACGGGAGGTAGGGAGTATAGGACGGACCGAGCACCCGTGAGCAAATCCACGTATGGAATAGGGAAATCGTTA
The DNA here is from genome assembly GCA_002914845.1 of Trema orientale. Classification (NCBI taxonomy): domain Eukaryota; kingdom Viridiplantae; phylum Streptophyta; class Magnoliopsida; order Rosales; family Cannabaceae; genus Trema; species Trema orientale. The sequence goes on along the minus strand of JXTC01000070.1, from coordinate 748,482 downwards.
CAATAGAAGAAGAGAACAACGGAGGCGTATGATAAATTCCAAGTTTTCTATGTTTTTTTTTTTTTTTTTCCTTTAAATTACAGTGTGTTTTATTTTAGATTTTGTTGAACAAAATTAGGAAACAAAATTTGAAATTATCTTCCATAATAAAATGTTATATTACCTATTTATAGCCAATTAGAATGTAAGTAACCTCTTTTGAAGTGCACGTTTAGAGAAAATCAGTATTTTATAAAAATTCTCAACTTGGATTAGTTTTCATTGCGATAAAAGATAACTTGCTACTTTCATTGAGTAATTTTAATTGGTTGTGTTTGTAAAGAGAAATTTAAAAGAAAATAAAATATCTAGATAGTAATTTTCTAAAATACATGTTTTTTGTGCCCCAAAAAAAAGTGAAAATCAAATGTTGATTATTTTCTTCTAAATAACTATTTAGGCTATGACAGACCATAAGTGACATTCAAAAATGTTTTTCATTCCAACTGGGATTTGCAAAAATGTTTGTAATTTGTCATTGATAAAGTGGTCGAGATTTCATAATGATAGGTCCTACAGTATATATTAGTTAACTGTGCGTGAGAACTAATTCTCCTTTTTCAAAAAAGAAAAAAGAAAAAAAAAGACATGTCTATGGCAATACCAAATGCTTATGGTGATGAAGGTTACTGACTATCACTGGATGTGGAGCCAACGAGTTCAGTCGACAACATAACAAGTCTAACAAGTCTGAGTAATTGATGTTTAGTTCGCTGAATAAAATTAGAATGGTAATTGGAATCGTAATGGAATGAAATAAGAAAATGCATAGAAATAATATTCCATTATTTAGCTAAAACTTATAATCGGAGCTAGAATTATAATTACAATATTTATTTACATATTAGAATAGAATGGAATAAATATTGTATTGATCATAACACTCGTACTTCTAAAATATGATATGTTCAAAACAGGTAAAACAATTCTTTAGAATTTTACTAAGAAATAAAATAAGGATTCCTTAGGTGAGTTAAAGGAAACAGAATTCCATTAGTTGATAGGATTACATTTCCAATTTGCTTAAATTTGCAATCAAACAATGGAATGATCCTTTTATTAGAATGGCCTTACAATTCCAAGATCTATTCCATTGAATCAATAATAGTTCTTACACGACTCAACTCATAGTAATATTAGGATACCTATTTTTTTACACCAAAAATTTGCACCAAGTAATATTTATATTTTTAAATCACCCGACTTTAAAAGATGTGTTCATTCCCAATTGGATATAAGACGATTAAGTGTACGTGTTTAGTTACAGTAAGTTTTCCCACCATTACTCGTATATCTCAATTGGGATAGATAGCATTTCTCCTAGGGTTTTGGCATGATTATCCTTGAATTTATTGCTGATTTGCAATGTGTTACTTGATAAGGAAAAAAAAAAACATCGACAGTGGGCCAGTTTAGTAGAGCTGTAGATTTTAATAAATACACTTTTAGCTGTGCTGAAAGAAAAATCCGTTGTAGCGTAAAGTAGCTGAAAGTTTGGTAAACTGTAATTTTAAAGTGTTGTGACTTGAAAAAGCTGTATTAAAATGTTTAGTAAACTGTATAGCGGAATTGTTGTACAAATATAAAATGACCAAAATAAACATCATTATACAATTATGCATATTTATAGAAAGAGCTTATTATTATTATTTTTTATAATTATGCATATTTTTTACATATTAAACAAATTAATAATTTTTTTTTAAAAATAATATATTATTAAAATAAACTCAATTAAATTAGTTATTTAATTAAATTTATTTTATTTTATTTTAACTTACTTTATTTTATCTAAATTTTAAATTTTAATAAAAAATCAATTTGGCTACTTTAGAATAACTAATATGAAGAGTATTTTAGTCGATTATGATTTAAATATATTAGTACTTTCAAAAAAATGATCTGAAAATGAACTCAATTAAATGGTTGGCATTTTTGCTTTTAAGTGAGGGTAATTTAGCCATTATGATTTATTCATTAAAAGATAGTATAGATTATTTCATAATCTAAAAGTCAAACTGGCTGACTTTGGTTTTTGACTGTAGCTTTGTCAAAAATTATTAAATAATACGATTTTTAAATTTTTACCAAAAACCTTTTGACCTACAAATTATTCAAAAAATAGTTTTAGCTTGTTAAAAAGCTAAACCAAACTAGGTCAATATACCATCAAATTTTGGATGAAATCACATGTATGCAAGTCACATGCAAATCTTTTTAGGAGTATAATAGGTGTTTTTCTATCTGTTTAAAGGCACGATTTTTTTTTTTTTTTTTGAAAAAAAAAAGGAGAAGCTTTGGAGGGGAAAAAACATTAACTCAACTCTCAAATTAATTTAATCAAATTATATTATGATACTCAAATTTATTAAATTTAAGCTTGAAACTTTTAGAACCCAATAACTAAACCCCCCAAAACAAAAATCTGTTGTTTTAACATGAAATAAAAAATTCAAAGTCAAATGTGTTAAATTAAAATAGCATAAATTTTTAAAATAATTAAATCCCTAAATAAAACTTAATAAGTAATTATAACTATTTAAAAACAATTATATATAATATTTAAACATCTTGATTTATTTTTTGTTTAAAAAAAACTGCCTTTATGATTGTCGTAGACAAAATTACCTCACAATGGTTGCCAAGAGGCGACCTCAATGAGATGTAAATATCATGGTCAACCCGGTGTTGCGTTGCCGCGAAGCAATCCAAACCTCACGACAACGTACCTAGTCCCAGCCGTTGGTTGCGGCTGTGTTATATATATATATATATAAATTTTTTTTTTTCATTTTTGATTTCTTAATTAAGTTTTTTGACGACAGATAATTTTAATTTAGTTAAATGAGGTTCGCAGTATAATTTATTTAATAATTTTATATTTGAGTATAATTTCTTTCCCTCCAAACCCTCTATTTAAAAAAAAAAAAAAAATTGTGCCTCCTAATAAATAGATACAAGTACTATATCCATTATATCCTTAAAAATGTTACATGTGACTTGCACTTGTGTAATCATGTCCAATAATTGATGATAATCAAAGGATTTTGGGCTAACTGCAATAATTTGGTAAAGTTAGATACTTAATTAATAATTACGTTTGTTTCCATGTATCAAATTGCAAATCGAGACAAATTCAGGTGCCGATCACGCCGAAAGCTATTTCCCATGTGGCAAAACTCTGAGCATACGGCAAACAATTTTAGGAATTACATGTACCGTAAAAAAATTATATCATAGACAAAAACAAGAAAACATTAGTCGTTAGAGATTTATGGTTTAAATTTTTTAGCTATATTCTATTTGATTTAAAATATGATATATTATTGTTTAATTTATATTCAAACATGTCGTATTATATAGTAATATAATTTATATTCAAACATGTCGTATTATGTCGTAATATACACGTGATTGAAAATTCCTACAATTGTAAACATGTCGTATTATATAGTAATATACTTGTCAAGTTCAAAGGTAGCCAAGACGAAGGATATCTCTTGACAATGTAAATAAAAAATAAAAATGTATATTTCTTTGGACATTCAAATTATGTTGCTAAAGTATTAATCCTAAAGAAAGAAACTTCTCTTCAGTATCTAATCGTCGATGGACCTAAGTTTTACTATAAAATCACTTGTATCCTATATGCGGATCATTGTTTAATAATAGAAAATCTCAATAATTGCGAGTGTCCGTAAAAGCTGTCATAAAGAAAAATTTTAAATGTTAGTATTAATGCTAGGCATCAATGCTTTGCATAGTCGCAAGTGATTATAAATCATATCATTAAAATCAGCAAACCATGCCTATATATAGGAATGTAGCAAACTATACCGATAAGAATGTAACAAGGGTGATTTAACAATGCTATCCAAAATGTAGTCTAAGAAAAAACATATCACCTTTTCCCTATAATACTATTAGGATAGGCTATCGTTTTTATAATAATTTCATTCATACTATTCCCACAAATATTTGAAAACAATTTTAATACCTCCAAAGTGATATTCTCGTACAAAAGTTTAGGAGGGAAGATTTACTTAAAAAAACTACATCTGGTATATATATGTAGATGTAGTAATTAAAAATAAATACATTAACATTTGGGATAATATTATTTTTATACACTGTATTTAGATATTTTACTCAAATTATACCTTGTGTTTTAGTTATTATCAATATTGATCTTTATATTTAAAATTTGTTACAAATTTATAGCCTGACAACAATTTAGAATAGTTAATTTATCAATATACTGTTTAAAAAATTGAAAATAAACTATACAAAAATTGATCCAATAATAAGTTTATTAAATTATCTTAGTAAATTAACTACTCTAAATTAGTGTCATGGTATAAATCTATAACAAATAATAAATCTAAAGGTCAATGTTGATAATAACCAAAATACAAGATACAAACTGAACAAAGTGTCAAAATATAAGATATAAAAGTGATATTATCCCTTAATATTATCGTCTCGTTTGGCATGCAAGATTGTATTGGATTAGATAGTGTTATTTAGTACTATACTGTGTTTGGTACAACACATGACTAAAATAAAATAAATATAACAAATTTTCTTAATATAGTTCTAATTATGTTTTATTTATAAATAAATAAATAAATAGTTCTAAAAATAGAAAAGATAAATTTAAATGATAATTATATAAAATAATATGATTTTAATTTATTTATGAAAATTATGTATATAAAAATAAAATATATTTTTAGTTAAAAAAATAAAAATAGGAATTTTATTAAAAATTATATATATTTATATTAATTAAAAAAATATTAAAGAAAAAAAGGAAAAAAAAAAAAAAGAGATGTGCCTGGGCTGGAACTAAATTAACCCAACTTCTGGGTGGGATAATTTGATCCCATGAAAAGGGGACTAAAAAAGGGGACGGGACTCCTTTATCCAATCCCTTGGGTTCCAACATAGGACTGGACAAAGGAGTCCAGTCTCAACCTTTAGTTCGGGTCACCAATTAGGACATATAGCTTATAGAGTTGATTGATGAAATATACTTAGAATCAAAGGTAGTGCTAACAACTCAAAGTCCTTGGACTAATTAATCATAAAATACAGTCCTCTTTGGAATTGATTCTAAAAGCCTTTCTTTTCTTTTTTTTTCCCCCCACCTTTTGGAAGTAATAAAACAAAAAATATGAAGAAAAGGCATTTGGTATGTTATGCGTGGTAGATCTAAAAAATTATTGTATAACCACGATTTTAAGTAAAATTTGAGAAGCACAATGAGATTTATTTTTAAAAGTTGATTATACTATCATAATACAAATTGCTAGAAAAATATCATTTTGTAGCACATCCAATATATAGTTTACCAAATACTTATAAGTTATTTTTAAACAATATAATAGTTTTTAAATTAAATTTATCAAATATTTATATTTTTTTTCTTCACAGTTACTTTTTACTCATAACTTAACACAAACTACCAAAGTTGCCCATTATGTGGGTAATCGGGTAAAGTATGACAATTTAAAAGTTTATCGGAGATTGGATTGAATTTCACAATAAAAAACCACGAGTAACAAATACTCAAATAGGTGAAGCGAGTAATAAAAAGTACTACACTTTTTTTTCCCGAGATATTAATCTCTTTTTGATGTTTTTCTTGTCAACAAATGGGCACCTTGTGGATTACATAGTGTGTGTATATATATTTGTGGATAAAAGAAAATCTCGATGCTCAATAGTAAGATTGTCCATTTTAAAAAATGAGTGGTAAAAATCCCTAAAATTGGTGTTATACTATTCAGGTACACTAAAATTATTTTTATTTGAATGACTGCTTTCATATATCATGGTATTCTCAAATAATATTTATAGGTATTCTCAAATAATATTTATAGAATAATACTAAAGAGAATCATATGATGTTTAACATCATATGATGTGCCAATTCATTATTAGCACGTTATAATTATATTTTATATTAAACTTGTATTATTAATTATAATCACCAAATAACATAAAGCATAATTACATCTTATGTGGTGCTAGCTGAAGTCCGTAGCATTGTTTTTATTTATATTCTCATTCTTTTTGTACAAAAGATTGAGTAAACGGTTATCGAAGTCTTTTATCAACCCAAATATTATTAAAATATTGTTATCGTTACTCCAATTTTCTTGGGAGTCAAAAGTAAATTTTTTCACCTTCTGAATATCCTTGAAAGCAAAGTTCGTCAAATTTTATATCCCCACCTAATTAGAGTAGAGCAGTATCCTAAACATTGCTCGATAATTTAACTAATCTTATTTAAATAATTATAATTTTAAGTTACAATATATCAACATCTAAGAATAGCATTAAAAAAATTGTGGCACAAACTTTCCTTAATATATATATATATATTTGTGGCACAACTGAAAGAAAGGTGTGATTTAAAATTAGAGTTGATTGTAAAAATATACTCTGATGTCAGGTTATTTTGCATTTTGAATCTTATGTTTTAGTTTCTGTTAAAAAAAGGAGGCCTCTTAAAAAAAAGTTTACTTGAAATTAAAACAAGAATAATATAATCTCTCTGAATTTGTAATTTTTGATATATATATATATATTTTTCCAGTTAACCCTAAAAGTTATGACAGTAATTATGTATGAATATTCCAAAATCTAATTATTGTATGTTTATATTATTATTACGTGTGTCTCTATCGCGAAGAGCAAGAGAAAGTGGAAATATGAGACGGCACGTCGTTATTGCGTGTCCACACCGGTGAAACACTGCACCACAGCATACCGAATACTGACCCAACCTCAGCAGAAGTCTGCTAAAATATGAATCTGTTCACTGTTCTCACTAGTCGCTACTCCTCTCCAAGACTCCAATGGAGAAACTGAGAAAAGCGGTGAACGAGATCGCCTACGGTAAGGACCAGGCTAAGCTCTCTCCTCTTCATCGCTCATTGGTTCCTGCCCTCTCTGTCGCCTCCGCTCTCTACAACCTCGCTCTCTCCCTCCGCCGCTCTCTCTACCACTCCGGCCTCTTTCGCCGCCGCCGGTTCGACCCCTCTACTCTACTCTCCACCACCTAACCTTTCCATTCTTTCTCCCTCCCTGTTTGGATGCTCGGAAAAGAAAAGAAAAGAAAAGAAAATTTGGAGTAGTACGTTTTGGCTTTGATTGGTTTTATCAATTATCACAACTGAAAATTTCATCTAGACTAAGCAGTATGCACTAATTTTAGCCTAGTGGAACTTAGTTATGCTACAAAATTGATTTATGTGTTTACTTTTTCACATGATATCTCCCTGTTTGGATGCTTAGAAAAGAGAAGAAAAATTGGAATGTTGTATGTTTACGGTTTTGATTGAATATCAAAATTGAAAATTTCAGCTGGAATGAGTGAATGTTAGTAGTCTTTAGTTTTAGTCTAGTGGAGCTTCATTTTTAAATAGAAAATATTGATGTACTTCAGATTTGAAATTGGCTTTTTTTTTTTCCCCTTTGTTTGGATGCTTAGAAAAGAGAAAGGAAAATTGGAATGTTGTATGTTTTCTCTTTGATTCGTATATCAAAAATGAACATTTCATTCTTGACATAATTTAAGCCTAGTGGGGCTTAAGTTTTCTATGCCAAATTGAAAATTTTATCATTAAATCTTCATTCTTGACAAGCAAATGATTAATAACTTTCTCTTGAATGTTTTATTTGGAATTAAAGGTTGCCAATTCCAGTGATTAGTGTTGGGAATTTGACATGGGGAGGTAATGGGAAGACTCCAATGGTGGAGTTCCTTGCTCTCTGGCTGGCGGATTCTGGAATTTCACCTCTCGTTCTTAATAGGGTAGTTTTCATGATTTTCTCTTTAATTCTCCCCCCCTCTCTAAAGTCAATCCTAGATTTAGTCCTTTGAAGAATAACCAAATTCTAGTCTGGTTCATGACTTTCGGGATGTTCCACACTTGATATTTGAATTATGTTTTTGTCTTAGTTCAACAATCCTGTGATAAACTAGGGTCCAAAAATGAAACACAATAAATATGGTTTAGGGTAGTAAAACGGGACATTGAAATTTCAGGGGCCAAAAATGAAACAAAAACATAATTTAGGTGCCACGTTTAGGACATTTTGAAAGTACCAGACCAAAATGAGATTTGGGTTATTCTTTAAGGGCTAAGAATAGGATTAATCCCAATCAAAAGTAGACAGAGCATGTGGTAAGTCTTATGCATTATGAAGAATTAAATATTCATTGTTCAGGGTTATGCTGGTGGGGATGAAGCTAGAATGCTCCAAAGACATCTTTTAGGAAGACCCGTGAAGATCGGAGTTGGTGCAAATAGAGCAGCTACTGCTACTTCTTTCATTGAAAAATGTGGTTATGTTGATCCTAGTAAAGTCTCTGAAAGACTTTGGGTTGATTCGAAAGGACCAAGTCATTTTGGGTCAGAAAAAATTGGCGTTGCCATCTTAGATGATGGAATGCAGGTATGATCTTCCTAAAAACATTTATGGGGTGCAGTCCTTAGATGAAAATATTTGCTACCAAGTTCTGTTCAAGATTCATTTGCACTTGCTTTTGATAATGCTGTTTGGTCTTTCGATGGTCTCTTGAAAGACAAATGGTTTGTTCAGATTCATAGATTGTGTTATGGAAATTTTCTGTTATAATTAGTCCTTACTTGCATAATCCGACCTGTTTATCACATATCTCTTGTTATTTGGAGATAGCACTGGGGCTTGCAAAGGGATATTGAGATTGTAATGATTAATGGATTGATGCTCTGGGGTAATTGTCATTTACTCCCTCTTGGACCTTTAAGAGAACCTTTGAACGCGCTTAGACGGGCAGATGTTGTTGTACTACATCATGCAGACCTGGTATTGAAAACTTAGATTATTAATTCTTTGCCTTTTCTTCCTCAACGGAATTTTGTATGCAAGTCTTTTCGTGCACTGATAAGAAAGTTACATAATTGGTAAACTTTCAGATTTCTGAACAAAGACTCAAAGATATTGAGTTAATGCTACGAGACGTTAAAGAATCTCTAACTATTTTCTTCACTAAGATGGCTCCCTCTCATTTCTTCGACGTGAGAAATTTCAACTCAAAGAAACCTTTGGAAGCATTATGTAACACCATTGTGTTATGTGTTTCTGCCATTGGTTCTGCAGATGCATTTGTGCTGGGCATCAAGAAGGTATTAGTCTTTTTGCAACTGTAGATTTAATTCTTTGCCCTTTACTTCCTTGCTTCCATCCTTGCTCTTAACTATATGTGGCTTATAACTTGCTGCAGTTGGGAGCAGTTTATGTTGATCAACTTGAATTCAGTGACCATCACAGTTTTCAATCCATGGTACAAATTATCCTCTTATCAAGCATGAAGGACGTAACTTTGTTATGACATTCTTGTCATGTTTAGCTAATGATATAATGACTCCATGCTAAACCCCTTCAGTTTTCTCAATGCAGGATATGGAGATGATCAAAGAGAGACTTGGAGAGCTAGAGAAGAAATTTGGTTCCAAGCCCATTGTTGTAGTAACAGAAAAGGTGAGAAGATGACAAATAAAAATTTTGGCGGGTAGTTCAAATTTCTGTTCATTTCACATCTTAATATTATTCTTAATTTCAATTAGAGATGTACAACTTGTCTCATTTAATTCGATGTTTGTTTCGTCCTTTTAACATTAAATTTCTTGCATATTTGGGTACTCATATAGTTGGCCATTCTGGTTCTAACTCTGATATAGCTATGGTGCTCTCTCTGAATCCTTTTTAATGAGCTGAGAATATAAAGTAATCATGACTTAACTGCTGACTTTCTGATTTCGTTTCTCTCTCTCGATGTAAAATTTATTGTTTCCAGGATTATGATAGAGACATAGATATTCTAAGGCACCTGGATCCTTTTGAAGTTTTGGCACTTTGTTCGGAGTTCAAAATCATACCTTACAAGGAAAACACTGAAGATAGCTTCAAGCAATTGTTGAAGGAGATACTGCAAGACAAATTACAAGGTAGAAACCTCTATAAGCATGTAAATCACAATCACTGACAAGAGAGCCCACTCAGTGCTTCAATCAAGGTTTCCTAATTCAATTATGGTACCCAGAAAAAGTGATTTATTGTTTTTGCTTCCACATTATTATCGACTTTGCTAGAGTCGACAGTCAGGTTATTAGATTATTTAATTAGTCATAACAACATACAAACAACTGATGGTTATTGCTATATAACATCCAGGCAAGACTTTAGGGATAGTTGCTTAATCATTCTTTCTTTTGCATTTCTCTGAGGTAGTCTTCATTGTCCACCATAACCTAATAGATCAACGCCAAAAACTGTGTCATGAGAGTCATGAGCTAATTAACTTTCAAATTTCTTCGAGTCATAACATGTATGTATTTGTAAAGAATAGTTTTATTATGGTTAAACATATTAACTTATGCTTTATGAATACCTTGAATAATAGAAGAAAAATGCATGTCAATTTATTGAGTAATGCTATGGGCACACACCACATACTAATAGAGCACACTTTTATTATTGTTAGTTTGTGGGACATAGCTGCATCAGAATTGCCCTTTAGTATTTTTCAAATTGAAGTGACCTTACCGTTTCCCAACCTTCTGGGTCAAGGAACGGCGTGATCTTGGCGTTGATTATGAGGATTGGATCTGGTGGTCGAATTATTTTTCCTCCAAGTTCTTTGGCGACCAGGTTGACAGCTTCAGCACTCGTGTAAACATCGTCAGTGCCAATCACAAGCTAAAATGAAAAATAAAGATTCAAAAGAAGAAAGCGCAAGCTATATGAAGGGTAAATTCAATTCAAATAAGTAAAAGAAACTTATTCCACTTGTTCATATCCATTGCCTTTGGTATACTCGGTTGCATTAAAATAAGATTTGAATTCCACTACCGTTTCAAAGCCCAACATAGCTATAGTGTCAGTGTGCTGTATACGGAGCATGAAGAGAATAAAACTTGAGATTTATTGTGTGCAACTCTCCAATATGTATTACTAACGGTCGGATTATTTATCACCCAATTGAGAACTATACATAGTATAGGTCCATAAGAGTCGGACTTAGGACCGTGTAACTGTTTGGACCAAAGTTTACTCCTCGACACGTCGTTACAAAATTTATATTTTTACCTTTTCCGCAGCTTCATGCCCAAGGCCTGCATCAAAGTTTGACGTTTGACAATTATTTCCCATCATAAGCCTTATTTACTTATACGACATTAAATTAATTGATAAGAATAGAGATTAGAGGTCACATTTTGGTAGAATTTGATAGCCCGATCGATATCAGTGACACGAAGGGCTATTTGGCGGAGTGGTTCCGAAGACTGGCGCAAATCAAAGAGCTCAATAGAATAGCCATCGGGGTCCAGCACAAAGCCAAAGACCGTGGTGCTCCCACCCGCCGTTTTGCCCGGATTACGAGTCACAACACCATCCTTGGCCCGCAATCTTCACGGTTCCACCAACCTTTGATTAGGATTCAATTAAATTAACATGTAAATTCGTCTTTAAGGATTTGAAAATAAATAAATGCTTATATGGCTTATACCATTACTACCTAATCACTCTTTACAACTAGTTATAAACTTTTCCTATAAAACTATGGTGCACCATTTTTAGGAACTCTAAACATTCATAATAAATAAGTGATCGTTAAAAACTAGTAGTGATTTGTAACCATAATAGCATTGACACTACTTGTACTCACATCTTGAGTTGCTATTCCGAAGAATCCGAACTCGCCGAAGCCTGTTCCAATCTCGTATTTGTCCCCTCCGTAGTCTGTGGTTTGAGACAAAATAAGAGGACCACAATTCTCAATGAATGGAGATTTTTTTTTTTTTTGACAAATTAGCAATTATAAGTTAGTGTTTCTCAATTTTTTGTCTCTATTTCACATGAGGAAACTAATTTTTTAGTTTCAAAGCCTTGATTCGGCAAACAACTAGTTAGAGATGAGCATGCTTTTTCAAGAGAGTGGAGACAACTATCATATTTTGAGTTAACCAATGAAAAAACTCAGATATCTTGAAAAAAATTGAAAATCTATAGATAGTAAGATAATCAATAGAGTCACTCGATATGTGGCCGCCAAAATCACGTGGTACTTGAATAGTACATATGGATTTTTTTCATTTTTTAGAAAATGTTTGTATCTATCAATATACTCAAATTCAAAAGATAGTAGAAAACCCAATTATATTCCCATATGTCTTCGCTAATAACATACGTTATCTCGTTTCGATTACAAAATGAGAGTCTTCGGGGCCAAAACCAACAACTGCTATTGAGTATTTCTTGTCAGGTAAGCTTCTCAAAACCTTAATTCCAAAACATTCCGTGTAGAAGCCGAAATTGTTGGAAAGATTAATGAATTGGTCACTAAATCATAAGGTTATACATATCAATCACCAATAAATAAGTATAGTTCAATACTCAATGGTTTCGATCAAGGTTGCCGACTCTGATTATGGCACGCAAGAAACGATGATTCTCTTTTTGCACCCATTCCAACAGGTCCTCGCCGGTTGTTGTTGGAGCTTCCTTGTCAATCAAATCTGATTATTAATGTTATAATTATTTAATCGGTTCATTTACATGGTCAACACAAGTACAGTATAACTACATTAAAATACTGACCATAAGCATTGGTTTTGCATGAATATTACTAGAAAAGCGATTGAACACATCGAAAGAACCTAATTACAAGTTCTATTACCAACTTCTTTACAAGAATAATGACCACCAAGAAAATTAGACCAAAAATATTTGATTAAAGTACTACTTGCAAAGTGAAAAAGTGATGTTAAAATTGCCATAAAATGCTATTATATACTGCTTATCAATCACAAGCAGATGACCAATGTAATACATGGGAACATTAAGGAAAATAATTTTTTTTGTAATCAAAATAATACTTATAAGGTTGAATATAAAGGTTGCTTGCTAAAAGTTCCAAGAAAATGAGAGATGTAATTACTTCCTGTATATTTTCGGAGGTTATTTAATTAAATGGAGCCTTATTTAGAAAGAGGAACCAAAAACAAAAAACAATGGACAAACACATGAATCTAATTACCAACTTTTAAGCTTGTAGACATTTATGTCATGCAATAGAAAATAACTAATGTGATGCGGAGGTTTCAGTGGTAAACCAATTCATAAATGTTTTGGCTTTATGTCAAGGCTGCCATATATATTAAATTCCTTTGGTCAGGTGTTTTGACTTGTTCTTATCAAGCCCTTCGTGATTAGCTAATTTGTAAAATAGATTTTATTTGATCGTCCCCTTATTCTAATATTAATTTCAAATTGTGATAATCTTTGACGTGGGAGTAAGTTTTGAGGGGGGAGTAACGCAAAACGACGTAGTTTTCCTGCTATGAAAACACACAAAACAACAAATTTTGCGTTTCGATCTTGCTTTAGCATCATCTTTCTGCTGGATGGTTGAATTTCTGGATGGTTGAATTAGTAAGCACAAACTAAGAACAAATAATAAAAATGAGCTTGTCAACAAAATATATAATATAAAAATGAATTAGAAGTACGTATAATATTTTGTCGTATCAAAGGTTTTTTGGTCATTGGACTTGAAAAAAAAAAGAAAAAGAAAAAAAAAACTTTTATATTAATGATGTATAACCGCCATGACTCTCATTAGTGTCTACTTAATTATGATGTATAATTTGGCTAAAGTAAGAAAAGAAAAGATTTAGCATACTTTATGCACAATTATGTATCGTTTATTATATCTTGAAATTAAATGATGTCACATGGACCAAGTGGGAGAATGTAAGAATTTTCTTAGTATGGTCCATATTCCATATTTAAGAGATATCATTTATTTTAGGAATATCAAAATTATGGTATAATAAATATAATAAATGCTAAATGCCAATTAGTCAAATATTGAGAATTAATAAGTTTTTCGATAATTACACTCTTTGATGGAAAGTGTGTAAATGACGCATTCAGGAAATTAGTCCTCTTTTTGCCTATAAAAGAGCATCAAAACCCATCAGATTTATACGTGCTAAAAATTAAGAGAGGCTAAGAGAGAGAAACACAGTTTCTGAAACTAGAGAATTTCTAGTGATTATTGTCTGGCTTATTGAAAATTTTGTCATGGAACAAGGTACGCAATTTCTCCTAATTATTGTTACTGTGAAAATCATAGAGTTCTAAGATCCTGATATTATTGATGATGCAAATTAGGGTTCTAAGAAGTTAGATTCAAGAACAACCAGTGATTTCTTCACTGGTTATCCAGAAAAGTCAAAAGGGTATAGATTTTATTGTCTTACCCATAGTACAAGAATTATTAAAACTGGAAATGCTAGGTTCATTGAAAATGACAATTTTAATGAGAGTAAAGAAACTCATAAAGTAGAGATTCAAGAAATTAGGGTATAAGTTCCTTTATCCGAAATTTCTTCTAAAGATGTTGTTCCTATGGTTGCGGAACAGTTTAATAATCCACGAGAACAACAAGTAAATGATCAAATACCCTATACTGAAGTTGTAAACAATGAACCCAGAATAGATGAAAAACAAAGAATAGTAATAAGAAAATCTGAAAGACAAAGAAGATCAGCTATTCCTAATGATTATGTGGTTTATCTACAAGAGTCAGAATTTGACTTAGGAATGGATGATGATCCATTCAGAAAGGGGATAAATTCAGCCTTATGCAATGTCAAAAAAATGAATTAGAACGTAAACAAATGGAAAGAATTCCTTATGCTTTAATTGTTGGGAGCTTGATGTATGCTCAGACTTGTACCAGGTCAGACGTTAGCTTTGCTGTTGGAATACTAGGCTGGTATCAAAATAATCCAGGATTGGATCATTGGAAGGCTGCCAAGAAAGTATTGAGGTACTTGCAACTTGCAAGGAACAAAGGATTTCATGCTCACTTATAAGAGATCTGATCATCTAGAAGTGGTTGGATATTCAGATTCAAATTTTGCTAGATGTGTTGATATAGGAAAATCCACACTTGGCTACTTATTTCTTTTAGCTGGAGGAGCAATTTCATAGAAAAGTGCGAAGCAGTATATCATTGCTACATCCACTATAGAAGCTGAGTTCGTAGCATACTTTGAGGCCACATTTCATGGGTTATGGCTGTGAAATTTTATTTCTGGACTTGGAGTCGTTTACAGTATTGCCAAGCTGCTGAAAGTTTATTGTGATAATGTCGTAACAGTCTTCTTTTCTAAGAACGACAAGTATTCTAAAGGTATTAAATATATAAAATTGAAATACCTTACCGTTAAAGAAGAAATTCAGTGACAAAGAGTGTTATTTGAACATATTAGCATCAATCTCATGATTGCGGATCCTTTAACAAAAGGACTTCCGCCAAAGGCGTTTAATGAATATGTTGAGAGAATGGGCCTTCTTGGATATTATAATTGATGACATATCATGATATTATATTTTGTTACGATTATATGTTTGACACTCTTAGATCATTTATGAATTGTTTCCGATTTTTCTGTTTTTAGTTTAGTATATACATGAATAGATTTGATGAATAATACAGAAATCGTCTCTAACAAAGACATTATTGTTGGCCATAATTATAATTCTCATTTACAGGTTATTTAAGTACAAGCTAATGATGTAGTACATGGAAGGAACTACGTCGATTAATGATATACAACCACCATGACTCTCACTAGTGTCTGCTTAATTATGATATATGATCGGGCTAAAGTAAGAAAAGAAAAGGTTTAGTATACTTTATGCGCATTATGTAATAGTTTTTTATATCTTGAAATTAAATAATATCACATGGACCAAGTGAGAGAATGTAAGAATTTTCTTAATATGGCCCACATTTCATATTTAAGAGACATCATTTATTTTAGGAATATATATCAAAATTATGGTATAATAAATATAATAAATGCTAAATGCTAATTAGTTAAATATTGAGAACTAGCCCGATAATTACACTCTTTTGATGAAAAGTGTGTAGATGATGTATTCAGGAAACTGGTCCTCTTTTCCCCTATAAAAGAGCATCAAAACCCATCAGATTTATACGTGCTAAAAATTAAGAGAGGCTAATAGAGAGAAACACAGTTTCTAAAACTAGAGAATTTCTAGATAGCTTATTGAAAATTTTGTCATGGAATAAGGTACGCAATTTTTCCTAATTATTATTATTGTCAAAATTATAGAGTTCTAAAATTCTGATATTATTATTGGTGATGCAAATTAGAGTTTTGCATATTATGATTTTCTAACAATGAAAACACACAAAACAACAAATTTTGCGTTTCGATCTTGCTTTAGCGTCATCTTTCTGGATGGTTGAAGTAGTAAGCACAAACTAAGAACAAATAATAAAAATGAGCTTGTCAACAAAATATATAATATAAAAATGAATTAGAAGTACATATATATAATATTTTGTCGTACCAAAGCTTTTTTGGTCATTGGACTTGAAAAAAAAAAAAAGAAAAAGAAAAAAAAAACTTTTATATCAATCCAGCAAAGTACGTACATAGAAGCTTTTATGTTCTTTAAACTTTAAATTGGGTGGACTTATCTACGTACTTTGAAGTGGTATTAGTCCGTGTCCAAACATGACAGATTTACGTAGACTATTATTATTATTATTATATGAAAATCTACATCACGTAAAGCATAGTTTTTACATGCCAAATTTTGATTTATTAGAAAATGTCAGTATTCGTAATATTTAGCATTTTTCTGTTAGAGATTTTTATAATATATATGGTGCATGTACATGTTAAAATTGTATTACATTTGGTTTGAAGTTGAACCAACCAACAAATGCATTTATTCTAGCAAGTCGTAACTAGGAAATAGTCTCGTAAGGACGAAACAGACAAAAAAGTCATAACTTGAAAATAATTGACTTATTTAACGCGCACGTAGAATATTTATTTCGGTAAGGTTGTACATGATGATTTTATCCTTTGATATATTGACTTAATTGTTTATATCTAACATACGTGTAGTTTATGTATTCTATATTTGTGACATTGCTCCTTGAGTGGAGATTGTTCATTTTGTTCTAAACTTCTCACAGTTTTCCAAGACGGTTTTCCTAAGCACATCAAGCTAAGGTCCTTAAGGATATGATCATTCTATTTATAAGAATCGAATTCTCATTATTTCCAAGCAATATGTAGGAGGACAATACAATCATCCTATCTTAGAATCTAGAATCTAACATCTTCTCAATTGGTACCATCACTGATAATAGTACATTTATAGGAAACAATAAACAAGGTAAAAATTTATTAAAATAGTAAAATATTCTTTAGAACAGACAATTACAATTGAGCAATATCAATTGCTAAAAGTACTCAGATAAAAGAGTGTAGAGATAGTTGCTTGATCATTCTTTCTTTTGCAGTTCTTTGAGGTAATCTTCATTGTCCACCAAAACCTAAGAGATTAATAGCAAAGAACGAACCTGTCACAAGCTAAATATCTTGGCAAATTCCTCTCAGTGATAACACGTACGTATTTGTTAAACACTATCATGGGTATACTTTTTAACATATATGCTTTATGAATACCATAAGATATAGAATAAAATGTGTAAATTATATAACAATGACCGCTATGCATGTCACATTATAAGTCTTCTTTAGCATTTTTCAAATTAAATTGATCTTACCGTTTCCCAACCTTCTGGGTCAAGGAAAGCTGTGATCTTGGCGTTGATTTTAGGGATTGGACCAGGTGGTCGAATTATTTTCCCTCCGAGTTCTTGGGCAGCAATCTTGACAGCTTCAGCACTCTTATAGACATCATCAGTGCCAATAACAAGCTACATATATATACATGGGACTCAATTTAGAAAATTAACTGAACAAAAAAGAAAAAAAAATCAAATAAGAACACAATTTTTTAATCTAAATTCTATTAAAATGCAAAAATAATAAAAAATAATAATAAATAAATAAATAAAACTCTTGAACTGAACTCGACTAGTTCAAATCATTTGGGTTGTATATTTTCTTCATAAAAGAAGTTCATTCGTAGTTTTGATCAACAAAGGTGTTTTAATTTGGAACTGAATCACGTAAAATATTAGTTGTTTGTGGTACTGTATGTTTCTTTTATGCTTGCTGCTTTAGTTAATCGATTGTCGATTATTACAACATGGACAATACTAGTAAACTATACATACATAATAAGCGTTGTCCCACCTGTTCATATCCATTGCCTTTGGTATACTCAGTCACATTAAAATCAGATTTCAACTCCACAACCGTTGTCTGGGTCAAGTTGGATCCATAACCCACCATTGCTATTGTGTACTGTACAGAACATGCAACATATAAAAGACTTTAGATATTCTTTGTGTGTAACACTTGTATATAATCATATCCTATAGTTATTGCTAACAAATTTATAAGAGATTATTTATCACCGAATTATTGAGTACTCAATTCAAATAAAACTGATATGCTTTTGTGGGGGTACGTTGTTACCTTGTCCGCAGTAACATCAAACTTTGGTAAAAGCAGGTTCATGCCCAAGGCCTGCATAGTAATGGAGCAATCAAAACAAAATAAAAAACAATTATTAGCCGAAAAAAATAATAATAATAAAGACAAAATATTAAATAGAAATTACCTTTTGGTAGAAATTAATAGCTCGATCGAGATCAGTGACCAGAAGCTTTATTTGGCAAAGCGGTTCGGGAGTTGGGGGCCTATCAATGATCTCAATGGGGTAGCCATCAGGGTCCAGAACAAAGGCAAACACTGTGGTGCCCCCACCTGCAATTGGGCCCGGTTCACGAGTCACAATTCCACCTTTGGCCCTTACTTTCTCCACAATTCCATAAACCTGTAATTATGATTATTCAATATAGTATTTATCTTAAGCAAGGGTTAGAAAATTATATTAATTTGCTAAGTACATAGGCAGAGATCTAGTAACAAATAGTTTATACTAAAATTAAACATATAGGAAAAGAAAATCTAAATATCACTACCGTTTTCTATTAAAAATCAATTGATATATTTTGTTTGATCGCCTTTATATCTAGGCGTCTAAATTTTGACGCATGTGTATATATATATATATATTGATTGCTAAGTAGTTAAAGCTAGTGATCATATTACATATCTCAACCATGCACATAATATAGTGGTAGTTGTTGTATTACTCACATCTTGAGTTGCTATTCCGAACTCCCCAAAACCTGTTCCAATCTCATATGTGTCCACTCCGTAGTCTGTGGTTTTAGACAAAATTATAATAATAATGACATAATTATCGCTAAACAGTAATAGATCAAGAATGGAAAAAATAAAAACCAATATTTAGAGATGTGTTAACGTACGGTATCTCATTTCGATGACAAAGTGAGAGTCTTCAGGCCCAAAACCAACAACTGCCACGGAGTATCTATTTTCAGGGAAGTCAACTCTTCTCAAAACCTTCATCCCCAAACATTCTGTGTAGAAGCTAAAATTGTAGGAAAGCTTAAAATTTTAGCTCATCATAAGCTTAAACAGAAATTAATAATTTACAATATATACAGACAATATATTCATCATCATCATCACAAAAAAAAAAAAAAAGAAAAAAAAAAAGAAAAAAGGGTCTAGCATATAGTACTCAATGGTTCGATCAAGGTTGCCCACTCTGATTATGGCACGCAAGAAGCGGCGATTATCTTTTCTCACCCATTCCGACAGGTCCTCGCCGGGTGTTGTTCGAGCTTCCATACTTAATCCAACCTGAATACAGAGATTTTTTTCATTTAATCACATGGTTAATGAATAATCACAATATTAAAGCATATTAAGTTTTGTTAAGCTAGCTAGCCAAGCACTTATTTTGACCATATAGTTAAACACAATTTTGCATGGATATTAAAAGGGAGCTAAAACATAAGACATTACTATGAAAATTTTGTAAAAATTAAAAACTCAATTTCATATATTGAGCGCATAACTAAGAGTACTAACAATAAGTTGAAAACAAAAAAGTTAGATGTCCATTGTTACTAACTCCATATATACAACTAAATTCTAATGCTATGTACTGACTTGAAAAACTGGAAAGTGATGTTAAGAGTATTGGCATGGAATGCTCCTTTCAAAAAATAAATAAACAAATAAATTAAAAGAAAATAAGATTGGCATAGAATGCTTAATATTATACATCTACGTATTTATCAATCATAAGCATATGATGTAGAATGAGCAAAAGAAAACATAAATTAAGGTTTGAAGATAAGGTTATAATGCTCGTTAAAAGCAAAAGAAAATTAGAGATCACTTACAATATATTTATTATAATGTTGAGCAAAAATAATAAAACTAGTTTTATAATATAGTTTGGGAGATTGATTAAGAGAGCTTACCAGAGAGAGGAACATAAGAACACAATAGACCATCACATGAATCTTAACCATTTTTAAGCTTATAGTATTGATGTCATGCAATAATAAAAAATAATTTTGATATGAGAACATTGCGCCATTCGCCTATTTATATATGTTTTAGCTTGTTTGACTTTCATTTTTTATTTTCTTTCAGATAGAAATTTCAAGGCTGCCGTATTTAAGTACTTTTCTTTGTTCAAGTGTTTGACTCGTTCTAATCAAATCCAATATTTCATGATTAATTAGCTAATTATATTTTTTTTTTAAAAAAGATTGCTGATCTCTTTTTTCTACTTTCAAGTGTGATGCGCTATATCTCTTTCACCCGGTTCGAAGGAAAATAAGGCAAAACGACGTAGTTTTTTCGGCAAGAAAACGCATAAGACGGCGTTTTTGGTTGAAGTAGTCAGCACAGAGGAACGAGATATTTAAGATATAAAACTGCATGAGATCAAGATCAAGTACATCTATTTTGTCAACGAAAGCTCTTTTGGTCTTTGGACTTTCGAAAAAAAGCATTTATAATACTCCAGCAATGAAAAAAGTCTTTATTTCCAGAAAAAAAAAAAAGAAGAAAAAGTTTATGTTATGTTCTTTGAACTTTCAAAAGTACGAATTTTGGTTTCGGATAATTTCAATGGACTGATCCGAAAAGCCTTATTAAATCAGCTCGACGTCATGTATATGCATGTATCCATGTATACTATATTATGTATTATAACTAAAATTTGATGACACCATAACGAATGGTCGAATACCTTAGATTTGGATAAAATGCGTGGTTGATATTTTTACCCAGTGACATATATGCGCATATCTTAATTCTAGAATTGGTAGACTCTTTATCATTATTGTACAGAAACTCACACAAATTTATATGACATTTTCTAATGTAATAAAAATCATCACTATATTTCCTCAAAAAAAAAAAAAAAAAACCATCACTATATATCGGCGATATTTAGGACGTAAAAATTATTGTATGCATGTCAAAGTACAGCATGGTGTAAACCAACGTACATTTCTTCTTTTCTTGAAGCAATGTAAATTTATTCAAGTAAGTCGTAGATTGGGAAATTTGGAATAGTCTGAACAAGGAATAAACGAAAAAGTCAACTTGAACATAGTTGGCTTATTTAATGCTTTAGAGAAAATGTTACGATAAGGTTTATATTTGATAGTCTTATTCTTTCATTGAGTTATTTTGCTTCTGTTTATAATACTCATAGATAACCACTACTATAGTATTGAGATAATAAATTATTGTTATACTTTTCTATGACTGACGAATTCGGTAGGAAGCACAGGAAATAGCACCCGCATTGTAAAGAAGCAAAGAAGGCCCAAGGAAGATAATCGGCAGGTTGTGGATTGTGTGCCAACTTTACAGGTTGGGTTGATAGTTAATTGGGCTAAGTGAAAAATGGCCCCATTTTTAATTGGATCAAACAACAACATGTAGGTCCACCAATCTATGTGACCTATCACCTATTCTGATGCTGGACTTTTTGGTCCTCAGTGAATTAGGTTGGGAGTCACTCTTAAATATTGTTTAATTCAAAAGAGAAATTTCGTTCATTAATTAAATACTGTGATATAATGACCAATAACATTACTATAAAAGTTGAATTACAAATAACCATAATGGTTATCAAGTGAAGATTAGTATAGTAGTTAGTTTTGTTAACAGAATTGTTAGGAGTTGGTTAGGATACGTATTAGTTTGTTAAGCTTCTGTTAATATTCTATTTCAGTAAGTTATATATAAACACTTTGTATTTTTGACTCTTAATCAATACATGTCTTATTCTAATTTTATCTTTCGTTATATTCTTCTCATGGTATCAGAGCCATCCATGGCTGCCAGTTCCTCGTCTTCTTCTTCTTCTGTTCTTGAATCTGCTTCATCTTCTACCAGCAAGTTTGTACCAGTTGTATCACATTCTCTATAAGTGAAACTCGATGATTCAAACTATCTTTTATGGCGTCAGCAAGTTAATGCTGCTATTCGAGGTCACCGTCTTCACCAATTCATTGCTTCAGAGGTTCATCCGCCATTACAGTTCCTCAGTGAGGCTCATCGATCTCAAGGTCTCATCAATCAAGCCTTTCTTGACTGGGATCAGCAAGATCAGCTTCTTCTTTCGTGGTTACTGTCATCAATGGGGGAGTCTATTCTCACTCGCATGGTTGGCTGCTATACCTCTGCTTAGGTTTGGCAAACCCTAGAGTTCTACTTTGCTTCTCAAACCAAAGCAAAAATTTCCCAATTTAAAACTCAGTTGCAGAATCCTACGAAAGGGGATTTATCTTTAAACACTTATCTTTTGAAGGTTAAAGCTCTTGTTGATCAATTGGCCTCTGTTGGGCATATTCTTACTCCTAAAGATCATATTGATGCCATTTTTGAGGGACTTCCATCTGAGTATGATACTTTTGTTCTTACCATCAATACCCGAACAGATACCTATACTGTAGCTGAAATTGAGTCTCTTCTTCTTGCTCAAGAGTCTCGCATTGAAAAACGTACTGCTACTCTTGATTTCTCTGCTCCTCCTTCCTCCGCTAACTTAGCTACAACCAAACGGCCTTTTAATCCAGGTCATAATGGCAATAGTGGTTTTCAGTCTCATGCTCCAGGTAGTGGTTCTGGTCAATTTCGACCACCAAATTTCGCTGCTTTTCACTCTGGTGGCCGAGGCTTTTTGGGTTCAGGTGGACGTGGTTTCAATTTCCATAATGGTGGCAGAGGAAGATCTCAGTGGAGTACTAATAAACCTCAGTGTCAACTATGTGGCAAGTTTGGTCATATAGCTCTCAAGTGTTGGTACAGGTTTGACTCAGCTTTTCATAGTCCACAGTCATATTCTACTCGGTCACCTGGTGCTTCTACTTCCTCTATGTCTACTTAAATGGCTGCCTTGATAACTGCTTCTCCCACTTCTGTCTCGGATTCCTGCTGGTATCCTGATTCTGGGGCTACTAATCATTATACCCCGGATCTCAATAACCTGATGACTAAAGAACATTACACTGGCCAAGACAAGATTCATATGGGTGATGGCACTAGTTTACAAATCCAGAACATTGGTCAGTCCTCTTTTCTTTCCTCTACTGGTTCTAAAATTTTACATCTCAAACAATTGCTTCATGTTCCTTTTTCTTTTCCAAGAATCTTATGATGTCTCTAAATTTACCGCTGACAATGGTGTATTCTTTGAGTTTCACTCTAATACATGTTTCGTGAAAAATCAGGCTACTCAAACAACTTTGCTCCAAGGGAAGCTTGACAATGGCCTTTATGTGTTTGATTCTTCAAGTGTGCCCTTACCCTTTTTAATCTCTTTGGACACGTGGACCAATGAATTTCGATTCCTCGAAATTCAACTCCAACAGCAACCATATATATATAAATCATATACTATATTGGATATTTGGGTGCTAATCTTCGTTTTCACTCTCAAATTTTATTGTTTAACATGTATATTCTACCTTCCAATGCAGCATAATAATAATATAAATAAATCCTATAAGTATTTACGCATCAAGAATAAAACAAAAAAATAGAAGAGAGAATATATTTAGCAGTACCGCTTACCAAAATAAGATTCAAGTTATTTTCCGGTACTAAAAGATTAATCGAAGCAAGTCATGAGACTCATAACAAACCTTAACGCAAATCTGACTACTTGAACGGCTGAGTCACCCCACCTAATGCCACCTGGATTTTGTTTCTTTTTTCCTAAATAAAAAAAAAAACAATAAGAAAACAAAAAATAATACTTGAACAAAATTAGTGTCCAGGTTCAATGAACCATGGCAACCGTCAACCTTATAGTACGGACACCGAGCTCACACTCAGACTCACAGAAGCTCAATTCTCATAACACTGAAAAAAAAAAAAAAAAAAATCCTTCAAACTCGTCCTTCAATGGCGTTCGCATCTTCTTCTCCAGCTTCTTCTCAGCTTCGATCTTCGATCGCTTCGCACCAGCTCAAAGGTTCTAACTTCATTTTTTTTTCCCCTGAATTTTCGAAAGTTGTCTTGAATTTCATATCAATGGTGATAGAATCTTGTGATTTTTGCAGCCGCATGGAGGATCGGTTCTACTGGTTCATCAGATCAAAGGTTGGTTCCGTCGGCGGTGGCTTTCGGGAAGCTTCGCCGGAAAAAGATGGCGGCGAGGCCAATATACGCCGAATCAGAGAGGAGCCACCTCCTTGTTCCTCTGGAAGCTTCTACAGTTGCTTCTCTAGGTAAATCTGGGAAATTTTTATGTGATGGAATTAATGGATACTCGAATTTGAGTATTTTCGTATTTGAAAAATCTGATTATGGAGAAGTTAATAGGGTTAAAATGTGCAGAGCTTGAAGACAATAGCAGCATAGAGGTGGAAGAAGATTATGAAAGGTTGGCTAAAGAATTGGAAAACGCTTCGCCTCTGGAAATTATGGATAAAGCGCTTGAGAAATTTGGAAACGAAATTGCCATTGCTTTCAGGTATTTATATATGTATATCGATAATCGATGTAGATATACTTTTCAGTAGAATTTACAGTTTAATGTGACTAATTACTGGGTAAAAAAGGAGGATTTGTCTTTAAATTAAAGTTAGCGATTAAAGTTTTTGAATATTTTCGAGGTCTAGTTAGCTGAAATTCAAAATGTAGTATACTAAAAATTTTAATGCGAGAATAGAGGGAAACCGAGATTGAATTTGATACCATAGGTTTCAATACATGGTGAGCTGCCTATAGGTCTAACCAATTTATGCAAATAAGTTAGTCATTGATTGCATATGACTAACCATAACTTTCTATTGAAAGACATTTGTGTTCAAAGTAATTTTGAACGAATTTTTGTGGGTATCTTTTGTTTTTGCAGTGGGGCTGAAGATGTGGCCTTGATTGAGTATGCCAGGCTAACGGGCCGACCCTTCAGGGTATTCAGCCTGGACACAGGGAGGCTTAACTCGGAAACATACAAGTTCTTTGATGAAGTTGAGAAGCACTATGGCATCCATATTGAGTACATGTTTCCTGATGCAGTGGAAGTTCAAGCATTGGTAAGAGGCAAAGGACTCTTCTCGTTTTATGATGATGGGCACGAGGAGTGTTGTAGAGTGAGGAAAGTTAGGCCTTTAAGGAGGGCCCTTAAGGGTCTTCGCGCTTGGATTACTGGACAAAGAAAAGATCAGTCTCCTGGCACGAGGGCTGAAATTCCAGTTGTCCAGGTGGATCCTTCCTTTGAAGGAATGGATGGTGGAATTGGTAGCTTGGTGAAATGGAATCCTGTGGCGAATGTGGAAGGTCAGGACATATGGAGCTTCCTTCGAGCAATGGACGTACCCGTCAATTCTTTGCATTCACAAGGTTATGTCTCAATCGGATGCGAACCATGCACAAGGCCAGTGCTTCCCGGGCAGCATGAGAGGGAGGGAAGGTGGTGGTGGGAGGACTCCACAGCTAAGGAATGTGGGCTCCACAAAGGTAACATCAAACAAGAGGAAGCAGTACCCCAACTGAATGGCAACGGAAATGGAAATTTGCCCACAAATGGGAGTGCCACCACAGCAGCCGACATCTTCAACAGCCAGAACATTGTTGATTTGAGCAGAAAAGGGATAGAAAACCTGGCTAGATTGGAAAGCAGAGGAGAACCTTGGCTTGTTGTGCTTTATGCACCATGGTGCCGCTTCTGCCAGGTAAAGAAAAAACTCTTCTTGAGGCTTAAGCCATGTTTAAAGCGTAATGTAAGATAATTATTTTGTAACTAATTAGCTTTCTTCATTTTGGAACTTGGTTAGGCGATGGAAGAGTCATACATCGAATTAGCAGGGAAGTTGGCAGGTTCTGGGGTGAAAGTGGCAAAGTTCAGGGCCGACGGTGATCAAAAAGCCTATGCGCAGCAAGAGCTGCAGCTTGGAAGCTTTCCCACAATACTCTTCTTCCCGAAACACTCGTCCAAGCCTATCAAGTATCCGTCGGAGAAGAGAGATGTAAGTTCTTTGATGGTGTTCGTGAATGCTCTACGATGATAATTTGTCGTCCTTTTGGGCAAATACTCACGAAGGAATGAAATAAAATTTGTGGGAATTTGCGTGGGCCGTATAGAGCTTTTGTGACCATTTGCAGTGCTAGTCTTTGTTTAGATAATCATCCTTTAAATTGAGGAGTTGTGTGTAATATTGGAGCAAAACAAATTGTGGGATCGATCATCTCGTCGATCTCAACATGCTTTTCTTTAATAAAATGGGCATTGCTCTTGCTTCGTGTAGTGCTGATATTATCAGCCTTTAAAACGGTATCATATATTATATGCATGAGACTGAGTAAAACGACGTGTCGTTAATCTGCTGACAGCAGACGACATCGACATTCAGGGGAAGAATTCTCTCTATCCAGAACTACATATGGTAGAGGATCAATGACATATCACATTCAGCAGTCAGCACAAAATGATACTCGGCACAAAGGATAAATGGCTTCTCAACGAAATGTCGTTCTATTTCAAAATCTCCAGATAAATAGAGATAACGATAAGCCGTTTTACGTATAAACGAACTTCAGAATGACATAAAAAACAGATCAGGGGAGGTGCTTAATGTCTCAGAAAAAGAAACGACAATGAAGACATTAACCGTCGTTTTTAACTAGCATGTTCGTACACATAACAATTAGTTGTTTCGCTTTTTTTGAAAAAATGACGTTTAAAAAGAGTAAGCAACTTTTATAATATGTCATTTAGTTGTTACATGACACATCGTTTATATGTCTCTTGCGTCTAACTTGATGTAGACGACACCAGAAAGACAAGCGACAAATCGTTGTTGTTCTGAACATATAAGTGGTATATTCACGTATATAAGGGATGGAGCCAGAATCTTATTTCGGAGTGGCAAAGGCGAAATATTTGAACAAAATAAAAGTACAAAAACAGCGGTCGACGAGTTTTCATATTTTAAAATCGTTACACAAAAATCTTTTTGTCAAATAGCATATTGCCATAGAAAGTTTCTCAAGTTGAAATCGATGAAAAATGCCCCATTTTTAAGGGTACAGTTCAATAAATATTCCTTTATGATTTGATGAACAAAAATATCCCTTTTCAGTATTTATATTTTCTTAATACCAAGATTACCCTTCACACCTAATTTCACACTTTTGAGTTCACCCACACACGTCTTGGTGGAGTAGAAGAAGGCTGGGAGCTCAGAAGGAGTTGAGGATGGCGGGTCGAGGCCGTGTGCTGTAGTGGTAGTTGCAGAGTCAACGTGGAAGAAGAGGTGGTTGCCGCGGTGGCGCGGGTATGGCGGAGGTTATGGCGGCGGCCAATAACAAGACGAAGTGGTAAAAGCAAAAATGGAGGATCCAAAGGGCCACGGGCTTTGCCGTTTGAAATCACCTGCAATTCCCACAACTTCCTGCCCATTTTCCTAATTTATTGCTTATTATTATGCCTGTAAACATTTATTTACAAGATGAAGTTTATCATGTTAGATATATTTTGATCAGTACCTAATATTTTATCGTTACCTACTTGTTTGTGCTTCATTATTTCCACTTTTAGATAACTGCTAGTTAATAGTCTCTATTATCTCTCCTTTAAGAGACAATGATAATGAAGATGTTTTTGATGAAAAATGTCTATAAATATAAACAAATATTCGTATTGGTCCCTAAGAAGAGTCTCAAATTTTCCAAAAAATTATACACCATCACAGAGAGAAGACACCGATACTCTGAACACAATACTTCAGAGAACATAGCAGAGGTAACTATCGATCCATCATACTAAGTCTAACACATCAGTGATTGTTTTTTTTTTTTTTTTGATGGTGAACCTCGATAGAACAAGAGAAACTATATTAAAAGAGAAAGAAAAAGAAGAGACACCAAGTCAGAATGGGGCATAAACCTGACTTCTCAGGACAAAGAAACAGAAAGAGAAATAAAAGCAGTGAAACCGATAATTAGGCTTCGCAATACAATACAATCGTCGTAAATAAAAAATGAGATAAAAAATGGAGCGGATTACCACCAAGTAGGACCAACAAAAGAAGGAGCAAAATTAGCTACACGATTACCCTCGTGATAAATATGAGTGACCACAAATTCCATATTAGCAATGTACCTCAATGCCCTACACTAAGCTGATTTCCAATAGAAAGGAACTATAAGAGAACGGGCCAATAGAAGAAAAACCACGTAGATTGAATCACTCTCTAACCAGAGGTGCTTCCATTTATATTTCCAGGTAAAATAAATCGCACGAACTACCACTGCTAATTCTGCCTCAAAAGCGTAACAAGTTCCTAAGGGAATAGAGAAACATCTGCGAACAAACCCTCTATGAGTCCGAAACACCCCTGAACACCCAGAAGAACATAGTGAGCCAGAAGAACATAATGAGCCATAATCAGAACTATTAGTGTTGACCTTGATTCAGGACATAGGAGGAGGTCTCCATATAACTTCAATAATGATTG
The DNA here is from genome assembly GCA_002914845.1 of Trema orientale. Lineage (NCBI taxonomy): Eukaryota > Viridiplantae > Streptophyta > Magnoliopsida > Rosales > Cannabaceae > Trema > Trema orientale. Next base: position 719,537 of record JXTC01000070.1, on the reverse strand, counting down.
GCGCCTTTCGAGGCCTACCTTTGACCCGAAACTCTCGCAAAATTAAGAAATCAGTCATAGAGTTGAATATAGAGTCAGAAACCAGAGACCCAGCCTCTCTAATAAAACGCCATAAGAGAATAAGTGCTGAAGATATATATGACTTTTTATCTTTAAAAATTGTTAAATTTCGAAGATGCCATATAATCCAAAAAACAGAGACCAAACCAACTTTCCAGAAAGTTCCAAGTTAGGGGCTAAATGAGCAAAGTTGAGCTCTATATCAAAGATCCCCTACAGAGCCCTCCAGAAAGACTGGAGTGCGAAATAATGAGGACAGGGCCGACCAAAACTGCACAACAAAAGGGCAATCGAGGAATAAATGTGACGAGTCCTCTACTGAGGAACGACAGAAAAAACAGAAAGATGGAAGTTGATAGCCTCGTCTCATCAAAGAAGATGCAGTAGGAAGTTAATCATGAAGAGTCCTCCAAAGTAAAACCAACCTCGAAAGAGGGATAAAAGAAGGCCAAATCTGTTTTCCCCAAGAGCAAGCAACTGGAGAATGAGAAAGAGAAACATAAGCATCAAACATATCCGCAATTAAATAGAGCTTAATTTTTGCTCGCTTTTGTTGATGAGATTAGTTAGAATAGCGATAGCAATTACAGACTTGACAGTGTTTACCATTTTATTCTAATTCTCTAGGAATCCTCGGTTTTCGTGTGGTTGAGAGAATTTAGTGAAAAGTCTTTTTTTATTACTTTTGATATATGATCGGTAAAGTCACCCCCAAATTCTTCAAATTTTGTTTTATTTTTATTTTTTAATAGTCGATACTGATTTTTCTTTGTAATTATGATAATACTTTATTGTCTTTGCAATTATGTACCATTTTGTTCTCTGTAGGAGATTAACTAACTCATATACCACTAATAGGTTAATTGTTTTGTATTTTCATTTTCATTGTTTTATTCAAGTAAATAGCTAATATACCATTAGTTTACCATATTGTTTTATTCAAATAAATTAACTAATTGATATACCGCTCATTTACCCTTTGTTTTTTCTCAAATAAAACATATAACACACTAATATATCCATGGTATATTATTATATCAGTGGTAAATTAGTTAGATGCCATTATTTATCAATGATAAATATGTGATATACCACTTTAAATAGTGGTAAATAAGTAATATATACTAGTAAATCAATTATACACACCGGTAAGTAAATTATATATTAAATGAATTATATATATTGATAAATTAATTATAATTATTGGTAAATTAATAATAGGATAAAATCACTTTTATACTTGTAGTTTGACACTTTATTCAATTTGTATCTTCTATTTTAGTTATTATTAAAATTGACCCTTAGATTTGAAATATGTTACAAATTTATACCCTGACACTAATTTAGAGCAGTTAATTTACCAAGATGCTATTTAAAAAATTGAAAATAAACCATATAAAGACTAATCCGAGAATAAGTTTATTAAATCATCATGGTAAATTAACTTCTCTAATTGATGCCAGGGTATAAATTTGTAACAAATTTCAATTCTAAGGGTCAATGTTGATAATAACCAAAACTGAAGGTACAAATTAAATAAAGCGTCAAAATACGATGTATAAAAGTAATATTATCCTATTAATAATGTACATGGTAAATCAATTATATACTATGGTAGTTACATGCACTGGTAAATGAATTAGATATGTCGGTAAATTAATTATGTATACCGGTAAATGAATTATATATTATAATAAATAAATTACATACACTGGTAAATTAATTATGTATACTGGCAAATACGTTATATACCATGGTAAATGAATTATATACATCGATAAATCAATTATTTATACCGATAATCAATTGTATACTATGGTAAATAAATTATATATACCAGTAAGTTGATTATATACAACGGTAAATGAATTATATACAACGGTAAATGAATTATATACTATGATAAATGAATTATGTATATTGATAAATTAATTACATAGATAAATATATCAAATTAACTTACATAGGGGTATAATAGTAAAGTAAAATCATTAAAACTTAAAATCAATAGGATGAAAAAGGGATATTCATTAATACATAACTTAAAAAAAGGCACGTGATCTTACAAATATAGCTTCTATATATTTTAAGATCCATTATTAGTGAAATTCATTTCTTTTCTTTATGAGCTTTTCAGTCAAACCAACACGAGACAAATAAGTTGAGTGACAAATAAGTTGAGTGGCACTTTTTGGTGTTTAGTCTTTTTAATTTACAAATTTTTTCTAGAAAAGAAACTGCTATCACTCTAATATATTCTTAAAAAGTACCATCTATGGAAACACTCCATAAACATTTAATTTTTTAGTGCAAATTATGCCTGAAAATTTAAGGACTTATTGGGGGGCATGTGTATAAGTTTGAAGTTTTAGGGGGGCATGTCTATAAGTTTTGGAATTTTAGAGGTAAAAGTGCCTATTTCTATTATATTTTACATACAATTTTTAAATTTCCAAAAATTGAGGGTGGCAAATGCCCACCCTCAGCTGCATGTGGCTCCGTCCACAACATGAAGCATGGAAACTAGACCTTTTTTTTTTATATTACTTTTATACGTATGACATGTATTTTTAGTATTAAAAAAAAGAAATTAATCAAAATAAATTGCTATTAAAATATTAAAAATAGTAAATCTAAATTAATGCTGTATAATAAGCAATATATGGTACATAATAATTATATTGCTAATGAAATATTGAAAATAGTAAAATCTAAATTAATGATGTATAAGCCAATATTGAAATAGTAAAATCTAAATTAATGCTGTATATACATAGTACATAATAATAATATTAAGTAAATATGAAATAAATACAAACATATTTGTGATTTTTTAAAAAAAAAGTACAAGCATATTTGGCATGCACGGAGGAGTATATGTTGCTTACCACTATAACTATATAATATAACAGTTTGATAGTTTCATTCTTACAGAAAATAAAACACATTTGTAGCTAGCAAGGCCTTGGATTCAAACCACACCACTAATTTTAATTTGAAACTTGACTGCAACATTTGTGAAATTGTGAGTCTGTGACCCATAAGCTTCTGAAATGTCCTCTAGTAATAATTTGATAGGAATTAAAAAAAAAAAAAAACTCTTGTGTATATATGTAGATATATTTATAATATGTCCACTTGGCACTTGCTCTATGTGTTAACTTTGTCTGCATACCGTTGGCCACTTTTCTCTTTTGGAAGTCCATTTGGTACATTTCCATAATTTTAAGAAATCTATAAGTATCTTTCTGTGTATGTGGACCCTCAATTCACATTATAATCCAACTTCTATTTATATTATTATATTTTTTAGCAAATTAGATAGTATATATCTCACGACACACATATATATATATATATATAAATAATATTTAGATTTGCCTTTTTATCTGATTTTTACATGGATATACATATATGTATATTATGAGCATTTAAAGGGTGTCCCATGATTATATTAAGAAGCAAATTTCCAGTAATAAAAAACTTTTTTCCCTCAAAAAACATTGTGATAGAGAAGGGAAGAATTAAAAAGAATAAACACACCGTTCGTAAACTCATTAATTTGTATACAACTTCGCAGTAAATGAAAAGTGGTAGAGTTATAATATTACAACTTGAAAGCTAAAGATTGTTTCTGAACATAAGCAATCAGAAAAAAAAAAAGAAAAAGAAGACGACTTTTTCAAATCTATTAATTTAAATGAAATGAAAAAAGAAAAGAAAAGTAATAGAAAACTTATTCCAAATGTATACAAACACAAAGTTGTTGAATAAGGAAATTGGAAAAAAAAAAAAATCCTAGAGTAAAATTACAAATCAAGTTCCACCTTTGAAATTTTCCAAAATAGAGAATTAAATAACTGATCAGTATTTTCAGTTTTCACCCTCCTGAGATTCCTTTCTTATTTTTCGGTCATTCGCATGGAAGAGAATTTTGTCTCTTTTTTCACTTGGAAAAATTTACAGTATCACCACTTAGGTACTTATATAAATCTAGCTCTTAGTCTACTTCCCATAAAGCAAATATTGTGGCTAAGCTAGTAAAGCTTCTTACAATACTAATTTTACTACTACTACTGCTACTACTATCTAGCTAATTTGGCTACAATATGGCTCACATGATGGAAATATTTGTTTTTAGCCATGTATTTCCATCGTAAACGGTGTGTTTACAATATTGTAAACGGTGTGTTCGTAAACGGTGTGTTTACAATATGGCTGGAGCCTTATGGGCCTCCGAAACATTGGGCTCTTAGTCTAGCTCCGAAACATGTTATATATATATATATTTATATATAATGGGGAATCAATATTAATGGTTAGATTTCAATCCGTTGATTAATATTTTTTTTTTCACACAAGTGATAAATTCCCTTTATTTCATGATAGTCTAATGTGTATCCATATTTTGTGTAGATATTATTCCTTTTAGTATCCTTATTGATGATATCTCTTCATCCATTTTTAGTTTTATTTTATGTTTTTAATTTGCAAGACTTTTAAGTATATGGTATTAACTATGGTGTTGAACGTACGTCGTAATCTGAATTAAGACTAGTTTATAATTTAAATAGTGGAATATTAAATAATCGGTCCATTAAATAACGGCTGAGAAAGTGGGTGTGCCATCTCCACCTCCATTTTACGCCCTAATGTCAAACTCAAGTGGAAAGCTGCCATACTCACCGGGATCAGCTTCGCCTCTGGAGGTGGTGGAATCAATAACGTGACAAAAATTTCCGTAAGTACATATAATATATATATATATAGCAAAACATTGAAAGAGCAATTTGACAAATTGAAGAAGGGTAAATTTGAGTATGTCGAGTTGTTTGGTTATTGGTTTATTGGAGAATTCCATCATTTCACTGTGGATATTTTGGCAATTAGTAGATAAAAATTTGACAAATTAAGCTCAATAAAAATCTCTTAGAATGGATACTTTTAATTACCCAATTTAATAAATTGAGGATACATTTGATATTTCTAAAAACACATGGTGATTCGGGGAAAACTCGTATTTTGGTACGTTTTTCTACCACCTTAATCGACGTTGATTACCCTTTAATCCACTTGTGCTCTTTCTTTCTTTCTTCTTTATTATTATTATTATTATTATTATTATTATTATTATTATTAAATTCTAAGGAAAACCACAATCAGAGTGATTTGATTCAGAGATTTTGTTTAATTTTTTTTTTTTAAAAATATCTTTATTTTCTGTTTGGTATTTTCAGCGTGAGGAATCATTAGCTTTGAGAGAACAAGTAGACATGTTTGTGGGAGCTTATGAAGCCTTGAAGATACGACTAGGAACCTCAGATGCGGAGAAGCTCATGAAGAAATCCATATTTACCATAGCCTTTGGAAGCACTGACCTCAAGGTCTACAAGGAGGCCCCAAAGTCTTTCCAGAACATCACGCGCCAGCAATTTGTTAACTCGTTGGCCCAAGACCTAAAACAACAGCTAAAGGTAATAAAAAAATAATAATATTCCACAATATTCCAGCCAAGAAATTTCACTTGCTAGCTAGTCTCTTATCATGATACATATAAGCAATGCTGGGTATCATATTGGTTCTATACTCAATACCGTCGTGTTTAGTAATCCGTAATAAACTATAATAGGAATTAACGAAAACAAAGAACGCGTTTCTATTTCTTATTCATGAATCATTTATATATATATTTACTTACACATTTGGAACACAAATATTGTAAAAAATCGCTCATATAATTAGTGATTGAGAGGGGACGACTCAATTTTTAATTCTTTCTTATTACTCTCAAAACTACTTTCGTTTACGATTTTTTGATTACGGATTAATAAGGGTTAATTATATTTTTGTACCTTACATTTCAGTTGTTTGTTTGATGTATATCTTTAGTTTTAGTTATTATCAATATTAATCTCCACATTTCAAAATTATGTCAAATTTATACCTTTTATTAGTCAAACATCAATTTTGACCGGAAAATAGACTAAAACACCCTTATAAAATTTATATATTAAAAAATCAATTTAACTTTTTTTAAATATTAATTAATAAGTAACACAAAAAAATATTAAAATATTCTAAAAACTTACTTTAAAAATAAAAGACATTGTTTTTGTTTTCACTTTATAAACTTTTTTTTTTAAATTTTGGTTATTAGTTTTAATTTCTAAATATATACTTTTAAATCCTAAAGGGTATTATTGTAAATTTTTAAGTCAGAATTAGTTGTTAACTTAGGAAGTTGTTAACTTAGGAAGTGTATGAATATATAAGAGATTTAAAAAGTGAAGGTTAATATTGATAATAATCAAAACTAAAGTATCGAACAACCAACTAACATAAATATAGGTTACAAAAGTATAATTAACCCGATTAATAAATATACCCTATATATCTAGCCTGTCAGACGAGAAATTTAAAACATAAGGTCGATTTTCTTTTACTACCTGGTGCTATGTGAGCAATTCCTTTAAAAATTCCCTTTTTTTTTCCTCTCTATATAGTTTACGTATGTATCATTTTTTTAGGGATGTTCCAACAACGTACTAATTAGCAAAAAAAAAAAAAAAAATAGCAAATGTTATATATGCACTGGAGTGCATGCAGGTGTTATACAACTCCAATGCACGTAAATTTGTTATTGTTGGGGTTGGAAAAATGGGATGCTATCCATTCGAAAGGGTCAAAATAGTACAAGAATATCCGTGCGATAAAGAATTTAATGAGAGGTCGGTTGTTTACAACCAACCTCTAAAGTCAATGTTAATGGAACTCAAGTCAGAGCTCAAGAACTTGCACTACTCCTACTTCGATACTTACTTTGCCATGCGCAAGTTCATCGAGACACCACCTCGGTACGGTACGTAAACTGCTATACTCTCTCTCTCTCTCTCTCTCTCTCTCTCTCTCTATACATATATATATATATATATTCTTATACTATGCCATGCAGTCTAAAATTACTTTTACCGTTCTTGATTTCAGTTCTAAAAGAGTTTCAGCTACAATTAATGCGCACGTGGTAAATCTGCTTAATTTTGGTTAAATTACTCATAATTAATAATAATTTAATTAAATGTTGTCTTTAAAAGCAAGTACTCTAATTGGAAGCACATTGTTAAATAAAAGATTTCAAATTGCTTGACTACACAAAATCAAACTAAATCTCTCAATTGTTTTGGCTTAAGCTTCTACTATTTCCAACAGAATTGGAAGCGAAAATTCTTTAAGAATCACAACAATGAAATATAAGACTAATTTGGCCCATATCACGTTTTTAGTAAATAGAATTAGGATTATGTCCATGCTACTATATTCCACTTATTTTATTTTCTTAGTTTTACTTTTATAGTAGTGAATATGTTCTTCATATGCGTAGAAAATCTCCTTCATTATTTTCATTTCAAAAACCCAAAACCAAATTTTTTTTTAAATGAGACTTACTAATGACCTCCACTTATAAAAAAAAAGAAAATAACTAATGCACCATGAAAGTCGAACTCCTGATCTAATACTCAGAGAATAAGAGGTTATTAATTACATACCAAGCAAAGTCTTAAACAAATTTTTTTTTTTAAACGTGGTCTTTTTCTTTTAGTGAAACGACATTTTAGTTTACAAACTATAAAGTGATGACGATTATAACAAATATTAATTGCAAGTCTTTCAATTAATTTGATTTTATAATGGCATGCATGCAGGATTTAAGAATGTTAAGACAGCTTGCTGTGGTCTTGGAAAGCTGAATGCTGAGACTCCTTGCTCGCCAACTGCAAAATATTGCACTAACAGAGAACAATACGTCTTTTGGGACAGTGTCCACCCTACTCAGCATGCTCATCGTATCTTTGCGAATTTAATGTACAATCGTACTTCTCCGTACACATTTCCTATGAACTTGGGGAAGCTTCTTCATGTTGAATAAGCTAATCTATCCATTTGAACTATTAACGAGATATTGTCATATTTACACAATATTTGTGGAGTCACATGACCTCGTGGAGGCCTATGTTATGAAGTTTGTTGTTTCTTTCTTTTTTTTCTTTTTTTTTTGCTGGATTCTCATATTTGGTATGCATACTTTGTTCTTTAAAATTAAATTGTCTTACAGATAGGTGTCAACTTAGTTAGTTGACATGTGTCTGTATATATATATATATATATAGATATAGAGCCGAGCATCATTTGTGTTTGGGAATAAGAAAGAATAGATGGTCAAGGATTTGTTAGCCTCTGAAATTTTCTTTAATCCTATGGAGGGTTTTGGTCTTTTGGATATACTAGAGGACAACCTATACGGAGTACTTATCTCAATTTGTTTGCTTTGTTTATCATTTTCTATGTAGTACATACTACTGTTTTCGAATATCGTACTTGTATTGGGAGTATTGAGTTTTTAAAATGAGACATATATGATGCTTTGGTTGAATTAATATTCCAATTGTAATTTATTTTTTTTCAAAATTTTATTTAGAATTTCTTAATATGTTTCAAAAGGTTACAATATGTACTTACAGACATAACTAAACAATAACCACAATATCTCGTCCTAGTATAGAGGTCCAAAATTTAAATTTTGTAACCATAAGCAGGCTAAGTGGGGACAAGTACGGGGCTAGCTAGCCCCACTGAAAAATTGAAATAAAATGACTTATATACCCCAGAATCAAATCAAAGAGAAGAAAAACGTGTATAATTAATAAAAGGCCCCATTGCAAACAAATTCTGACCAAATAATGTGCACGTACAAAGTGTAACGGGACAAAGAGGAAAATAAGAAAAATTAAGAAAAGAAACAAAAACATTTACAAATTAAATTTTTTTGAATAAATCAAATTCAAATAGCTAGCCCACAACTTAAGCTCAAGATTAGTTCCAAATTAATAATAATCAGATTGGCTAAAAGGAAAAAAAATAAAGCAAAATCTTATAAATATCCTATCCTCGAAGAAATGTAAAATCCTTCAACTTCTCCTGCTCCACAACACACCTTAAATTCTAAACTCTCTATCCTCTATCAATTGGTTTTACTTTCTCCTCAAAATTGTTCAAGACTTCCAAATCTGAGGCAAGGAAATTTTCCAAGTAAATTTATCTTTTCTTCTGATAGTGCAGTGAACTAGCATGCTAATTAAAGAAAAACCAAATACATAATGGTTTACATATATCTTATTGGAACAATTTTAATGGCATCCACACGTTAAAAAAGGAAAAAGAAATGAAAAATACACATTACATGAGACAATTTTCAACAATAGTTCTAGCTATGAACAGTGCAACATTATTCTGAACTTTTATGACAAAAAAATCATGGTAGATAATTCGTGTTATTGTGTTATGTTCAGGTTAATACGATTGCGACACAACATGATAACACCTCATCCTAAATATAACATGATTAAAAAACATGTCAAAAATTTAAGCCCAAACACGACACGATTAATATATGTGTAACATGACATGTCACTTATCAACTGTTCAAGAAATATATCATGGATCATATTGTGATCTATTTGATATGATCATTCAAAATTAACACGATTACCCAAATTTAATACGTTATGCACTAATTAATTCAACTAAACGCACGTAATTATATTCAACTAAACACACGATTACCAATAGCTTATATATATACATATTAATATATATTACAAATTTAACACGCTATAACAGTATGATATTTTTGAATACTATACGCAACACATTATATATAATTACCAATAGGTTATATATATATATATATTGATGTAAGTTGCGTGATAAACTTACATTAATATTACCAATAGGTTATATATCTATTGATGTAAGTTGCGTGATAATCTTATATTAATATAACAAAAAGTTTATATATATATATATATTGATGTGAGTCGCGTGATCTTATATATACTATATAGTTCTGGTGTTTAGTGTTTGTAATACGTGGTGGTTAGTTTATGTTAGAAGATTTTTGGTTATCTTAATTATTATTTGCATGATTATAATATTGATGTGAGTCGTGTGATCTTATATACTATATATTTCTCGTGTTTAGTGTTTGTAACACGTTGTGGTTAGTTTATATTAGAAGATTTGTGGTTATCTTAATTATTATTTGCACGATTATAATATGGATGATTATCCTGTAGGTTTATTTTTATTTTTATTTTTATTTTACACGTTTATAATTTTTTTTTTCTTTTTTTAGCTGTTGGATCATTATCTAACGGCTATAATGAATTAAGTAGCTTAAAAAAAATAATAACAATAAATATACATTATTTAATGCTCTTTCTCTCTACTTTTACCATGAAAAACTTGCATGATGAATTTTAATTAGTCAAAACAATTCCTATATATAAATAGATAAAGAAAAAAACATACCGAAGTGGTTTATATATATGGGCCATAATCCAGTAGGTATTTTTTTAACTTATCTATATATTAGATCATTATCTAACAACTACCATAATTTGAGTAGTTAGGAAAAAAAAAATAATAAATACATATTATTTAATACTTTTTTCTCTCTTCTTTTTATCATGAAAAACATGCGTGATAAATTTTAATTAGGCAAATCAATACATATAGATAGATAAAAAAAAAAAAAAAATCTTACTAGATTAGCCCATTATGTATATTCATATCTATTACAATTACTTTGAGATTCCAAATGATAACGAATTTTTATATCTTATTCCTCCGTGCCAGCCATCTAATTGAAAGGAGTAAATTGCATCAACTAGTGATACGAGGAGAGCATTGTGTCAGAATAAAATAAACATTCTTTTGCTTGAAAAGTAAAATTAAAACAATGCATTCAATAAACGTTAATTATCTTGGTGAATTAACTATATCAAATACTCTTAAAAGGTTAATATATAGAATACTTATTAAATGAGAAGAGAAAAAGAAACGTTAAAAGTTCAGTTTAGGTACAAAGAAAAATCAAACGATTTTAGATGTATATATTTGGAAAACATAATCAAGAAAATAGAAGTTGTCGAGGAAAAAAAAATTCTTATTTTTATATATGGATGTTTATATACTTTTTTGTTTTTGTATTTAATCAATTATTAATTTTTACATTCATCATTAGGTCTAAAGGAATTCTAAAGAAAGTATTATTTTATGCATTTAGCAAGATTATTAATTTAGTACATTCACTCAAATTAGGACAAGCAAAATTTTATTATTTAATTGAAGTTATTAATTTATCGAACATTAGTTTATTGAGGTTAATTTTGCGATATCTTCGTGGGTGTCCTAATATTTGAAGGACATATACGGACCAGATACTAGAGAAGTTGAGAAGCCATCAATGTGAGCACCCGAGGGAAGAGAACTTTTTCGAAGAGCTTAGTTATTAAATATATATTTATAAATCAATTTTTTTGTGAATGTTAAATTGTGTCCAATTATCCAAACTCCAAGGACAGTATGATTTTTCTTTTTCTTTTTTTTTTTCCCTACAAAAAAGGGCAGAGAGACTTGAATTTATTTGAAGAAATCGTTAAAATTTTCAAACATGTACTGCATTTAGCTAACGCAACTTCAATGTCTAAAATGCATGCGAACCTACAACCGAACCTATTATAATTAATTTACAACGGTTTTTTTTCCCCCTGGTGTTAAAGATCAATTTGATTGCGTAATTGTACAAAATATTTTAATACGACATTGTTGATAGGACATAAATAAAGACACTAAAATATTTAGACAAAAAGAATTAAATAATATACAAAAAAAGTAAGAATTAGAAAAAAAAAAAAAAAAAAAACAATTTGTCCTTCTGATACTCATCCTACTATCGTGATCTATATAAACGGTTCATAGCTCTCTTGCATTCACGAAACCATAAGGTCATCTTATAAGCTATATATAGATTACATATATATATATATATAAAGTCTAGTATATATTTTGATAATTAAGATGAAAAGTTTTATGATGACTATTAGTACTAAATTTCTTCTCGCCGTCGTTGTGGTTGGTGCTGCTTTGATCTCTAGTGCCACCACTTGCGATGCCACGAAGCATGAGCTTTCACACAGCGACATCGACCAGAACGCTTGCGTGAGTATTCTGACAAACGCTCTCAGCCTCCGATCTCCCTTTGACAATGAAAAGATTTGCGACGCCGTCGTGGATGGTAGACTTGGTGCCGATATTCCAAGTTGTGTGGACCGACTGACGATAGAAGTTGATATACTCGACTACGCACTATTCCCACCGGTGGCGGATCTAGTTTGCTCTCTCATCAAATCAATGCTCTCTAACAAACTGCGCCTTGCATCCAGTTGATCATCCATTAATATATAACACACATATGGGTGGTGTATATATAGATATATAATATATATATACATGTATGTGTGTGTGTGTGTGTGTGTGTTGGTTTATTTTCAGAATAAAGACGCTAATATCCTTTCAGTGATACTTTAAGTAGTACTACTGCTATGTAAGGACTGTTAGTGTACGTGCATTTTCCCCGTTTGATTGTAATAATCGTGTGTCTGTTGATGAATGGACTATATATGTTCAAAATCCAATTCTTGATTATTTACTCGCGGGCAAAATCAACTTAATTACGAGGTTGAACAGTACCATTTATGATATCACGTACGCAACTTCTTTGTTCAATAAATTAATATTTAGAGCGATATATGATAACTGGATCATCTAGCTCAATTTGCTTATGTTTCATTTGCTCCATCTATATATATATATATATATATAGTTATGTGGCTATAAGAACCCTTAAAAAAAATAAAACAAAAAAATGATAATGATCTGGCCAAGAAGACGACGAAGGAGCTCATTGGGATCTAGAATCAGCTTTGATGTGTAGTCATGAGGACTGAGATGTATGAGAGTCATTTTTGTCCAACAAAAGAGTTGTAAAGGTTTAAAGGAAAATTAGGTGAAGTGAACCTATTAATTAGAAAAAGATTTACTTCTGAAATATGTAATTTGTAAATTAGATCTTTTAATGTTCTAACAAGCATGTCTATATAATCGAGCATTGTGTCTAGTAAGCATGTCGTCTAGCTAGTATGGTGGAGTCGAGTTATAATATATTTAAAGGTCTATCTTGCAAAGAGTCTTAAAAGGAGATTAATTTTATAAAATCAAACACTATTAGAAAGGTCCTTTTGGCTTTAAAAAAAGGGTCTTTTTTTGGCTGATAATATGGTGCTTGTCAACTTTTAGGGCTAAATACTAATGGTCCTTGAATTATACTCATTGTATCACTTTGTCTCCCAAATTTTTAACTTATATAGTAATGACCCCTGAATTATACAATTGTTACAACAATGACCTATTTGTCACAAACTGTTATTTTTTTTAACAAAAAATAGTCATGGACAAAGTATATAATCGGATATTATTTACTTCTACGAGTCAGAATATTATTTTTAGTCATAATTACTAAACTGTGCGCCTTGCACAAGACTTATTTTTATTTAAAATTTAACAATTTCTGGAAAAATAGTCATTAATACAGTAATTGCATAAGTTTTGGCAATCTACTGTGTAAGTTAAGAATTCAGAATCTTACTATTGACTATAGTTACTAAACTGTGTGTTCTGTGATAGCTTATTTTGTTTAATATTTAACAGTTTGTGACAAAAGATTCATTATTGCAACAATAATATAATTCAGGGACTATTAATTACTATGTAAGTTAAAAATTCAGGAGGCAAAATGATATAATAGATATAATTTAGGTACTATTAATATCATTAACCCAAACTTTTAAAGGTATATGATGTTAGAAAAATTATTGCAAATAATAATAAATCTATAAATGAAAATATAATAAACAATAATATTATATCAAATAATGTGACTATATATACCAAGTATATTTAAGCAATATTAAATAAAAGAGAAATCACAAATTATTTGACAATATATATAAAAAAAGAAAATTACAATCTAAGTTTCAAGAAAACTAATTAACTGAGTCTTGTGTTTCATACAATGTCTTTAAAATAGTTGCGCCTCCTCATCGGGACGCTGAGAGGAATGCTAACAGCGTCTATGTTCTAGGATAAAATGACTCATGAGTAGCAAGATCGCACCAAGTTGTAACTCTCAACGAACTGAAATGCGCCCAAACACCATCACCACAAATATAAAAGACTCTACCAGAGAACTTGACCAGAAATTCAAAACCTCACAACTCTCACTAACTTTTAACCTGCCACAGAGAGAATATAGGCTCCATGGGGGGGGGATCTACTATAAACATATTCTTAATGCTAAAAAATGCTTCGGTAGTTTTTAGAATAAAAGCCAAACGTTTTGGTTTTTTCAGAAGACTAATGGCCTTCAAATTTGGACTACTATATGTTTTAATTGAAGCACATTCATTTCTGGAGTTACAACATTGTTCCAGAATCATCTTTGGGCTTCAGATATAGAAAAGCAAAAATATATCAAGGAGCAAAAAGAAGCCCAACATAGAGTGGGCCTTTTGGTCCAGTATTCATGCTCGCAGGACGCGCGGATACATGTTGGGTTGGTCCGTGATTTGTTTTTCTTCTGAGAGCCTCTCAGCTTATCAAGTTACTAACTAAAAGTTAAGCAGCTCTATATAAATACCTCTTGATTTGTGCTCCTTTTCCATATAGGACTTTAGTAAATTCTCTCTCTTTTCCCTTCTCATTTAGTTCATTTTGGGTGACTATTTCTTATTCACCCCATTACTACTTTGAGCAAGTAAATACTTGAATTTTATATGTTCGCAGAGGAGAACATATATCAACAGTGAACTCTCACTAATATGTTAGCTATTGTTAGCCTAAGATTGACAACCCAAGAGGGGGGTGAATTAGGTTTTAAAACATTTTAAAAAACTTTTCAACCATAGACCACTATTTTGAAACTTTTAAGCTAAATCAACAATAATAACAAATATATAGTAATAATAGCAAGTATATTAAGCACACTAAATATCAAACACTAAATTAAATAACTTACAACAAAGTAAAGAGTATAGGGATAGAGAAGAAGCAAACTCGATTTTTATGAGGTTTGACAAACACAACGGTTTGCCTACGTTCCTGGCCCTCGGCAACTTGCTTTGAGCTTCCACTATTCGGATCAAGATTGTGGGCTTAATCGACCTTTATACACAATAAGTGATTTCTCCTTAGGCACACTCACGCCTTTACAATAGTCTTGACTCTGGCTCTATTACACCTAACCTTGGATTGTTTTGACTCTGGTGCCAATTCTTACCTATATAGATTGTTTAGACAATGGTACCAATCTCACTAACTCATGGTCTGTTTAGACTTCGGTGACAACCTTACCTACACTCGAGTTGTTTAGACTCCGGTGGCAACCTCACCTAAATCGGATTGTTTATAACTTCGGTGGCAACCTCACCTATACACGGATTGTTTATGACTCCGGTGCCAACCTCACCTCACACTCAATGGTTTTTCAATATAAGAGTGAATACGTGTGGTACCCAAGATTCTCACATGCATACTAAGCCAATAATAAACATGTTCTAGTTGCATATTAGGCATTTAGAAGTTATTAATACCACTTTCATAGTAACATGCTCATTTATTATGTTACATACATTTACATAGATGTTGTTATACTAATGATTGTTAAAGTGTCCCAATGCAGTGTAAAGGCTCAATACCCTCAGAGAGAGAGCTTGGTGTGTGAAAAGAATGAAGAATATATTTATGAATAGCAATACTATATGCATATACATTAAGATCATATTAGTTGACAACTAGGTCAAATAGTAGTTTTTCGGTAAAATGCATTTTTCACGCTTTTCAGAGCCTAATTCACAGTTCGTTTAACACGTCAAATAGCTTTAATTTAATGTCTAGGACTCAATTATAGCATTTTATTGGTCGACCCTAGGTAAGCACGAGGTGGCAGTCACTGTACTGAATTGGTGATTAGTTACACTAAACTAGCTTAGATTCAGCTTAATCGCGTAAGGTTAATTTTGTGCACTCTAATAATTAGGCATTGATACTTTATTTAAATTATTAATTAGAGTCTAACTGACTTATTTCTATGTTTAATGATTGGTTATAGGGCTAGGTTCCACCAAATTACAATAAGATTGGCCATATAGGATCATTAGTCAAAGTATGACTAGAT
>JXTC01000070.1:676899-694702 GCA_002914845.1 Trema orientale | reverse complement strand
AATACATGGACTCAAATGTTTAAGAAAGAAAAGGGTACAATGGGAACTTTATGGGATTTTAAAGCATACATAAGCATGCATAGTTTTTACTTACTATGCTTTGGCTCATTTTAGTCTTGTGATGCAGATGAGGAGGTACATTTTGGTACTGACTAACTGGTTGCATGACTTTTTTTTTATCGCCGTGATCATATAGATGTGGACGAGCTTGACATGTGGGCGACATTTTTGTTTTGAGATTTTTGGTGTAATATAAATACTACTGTTCATGACAAAATAGACTGGTGAAAACCTCTTTTGATTGTACATTTTTTAAAGATACTTTTTGCAAATAATGCCACACAGTTGCCTCGTTTAAAAGTTTTAGAAAGTTCAAATTTGTCCACCTTTTTATAAACTAAAGATAATGTTTAAGAAAGAATAATGCTTCCTAGTTTGGCTGTATATGATAATATGGTTAAACTAGGGGGCGTTACAATACGCTCATAAACTCTCCTCTCAAAAGTAATAAATACAATTTTAGCATAGGAGATTTGAGAACAATGCACAATAGATACTCTAAGATTGGCTCAATATGATTTAAAAGTTAATTCAATGTAGAAATATGTTTTTGCACTTTGAAAGTAGTTGGATAACAATTTAGGTTCATGAAAAATCTTTTTCAAGTCTAAAAATAGCTTCTATTTATAAGCTTAAGTGAAAACTAGCCGTTTATAACAGTTAGACACACTTTCTGCCAGTTTTCGGCAGACCGAAAGTGTATTTTCAGTTGACCGGAAATACTAGCCGTTGGTGGTGCTTTTTCAATAGTCGAATTTTAACGGATGTATTTTTGTCGCTGCCATTTTTGGTAGACAGGTGGAATTTTCGGTAGACCGAAAACCCTGCCTATTTTAACAATTTCAACATTTGGCCGTTTTTCAGATTTTGACAGCTTTTGGTGTTTTTCAAAAACTGACTTCTAAACTTATTTTAAACACTTTAAAAACATTAGAAATCAATTTGAAAAGAGTATTTTGGCTATTGCAAAATTGTTTTAGTTTTACAAAGATATTTAACAATAATTTAGAAAGTATTCATACCAAAACATATTCTAGTTTGCAAATAGAAAATCTCTTTATAACCTATATCAAATAACCATGATTTCTAATATATTTGTGACTTATTTAAACTTAAGAAATCATGTAAAGAATATTTTGCCTATTCAAAATCATTATTTTCTATTTTCAAATTTCTATAATAAAATGACTATTTTAAGCTTAAGATAGTTTGAAAACTATTTTAGAAAGTATGAGCCAATGCAAAGAGAATTTTATGTGTAATGAACTAAATTAAATACAAGACTAAATATAAATATACCCTATATAATCAAGGTCTTGTATCTTGATTGTCCATCTTCAAGTTTGATTCTAATAAGTTCAATATGCATCCATCTTCAAGCTTGATTTCTTGATAAACTTGAGTTAGCACTATTAAAGTTATTTCACTGCACACTCAAGTTAAATCATTATTACTAAATCAAATGTTTGTTATCTTCAAAATAAGAGTGAGTAAGATTAAAACCTTCATTTTTCAACAATCTCCTCTTTTTTGATGATGACAAACATTGATTCATGAGATAACAGAAAATATGTAATAAGGACATGAAAATATGAAATTTGACAAGTTTACCTTAATCCTTACCATATTTTAACCTCCACCTCAAAATATGCTTGAGAAACTAAAAAGGCTTGCTCCCCCTTTTTAACTCAATTAAGCATCATAAGCATATTATGAGAAAATTAGAAATGTGTGCTAAATGAATTTCTCCCCTTTAGAATATGCACATACATAAATGAATCTTTTTATCCTAATATTCATAAATCATTATATTTCTTCCCCTTTTGAAATCATTAAAAAGATAGAAACAAATTTCAAACAAGATGTCACATAAAAATTAATCTATCCCTTTGAAATAAGATTCTCCCTATATTATTAATTCAATATATTACTATCTACAATTGAATTCACGATAAAAGTATAAGAAAGAGTAATACACAAATAATTTTCTCCCATGCAAAAGATAGTATGACAAGTTATGCAATAAGGAGATAAGGAGGAATCTAAAATTGAACAATCTTCAAAATAAGAATAACAATGTCAAATATAAGATTGAACAATAATATGATGCTAAAGTGAAAACAAGAGCATTCTTTTTATCTTTGACAAAACTTCTTCTTTTGATAATAAATATAACAAATATAGCATATTCAAAATAGAGAAGTTGCATCTAATCAAGATCATGAAAGCTCTAAATCTTAATATTTCACTTGTTGAAAATATATTTTTCTAAGTATAATCATCACAAAGCGTAGGAGAAATTCAAATCATTAAAGCACAATAGTGAAATAATTTCTTTTTTTTTAATTTCCATTTAATTATAAAAGGCATATCACAAAGAATGCATTCATAAAATATATAACTATTTTGCACAAGAAAATCATGAATATGTAATAAGATTTCTTTTTCTAGCAATATATGGCAATAATTAAATATCTCTCAATAGACAAACTCTCAGGAAATACCACAAAGGAGTCACTGTAATAACCCAATTTTTTTAAGGGCAATTTGGTCATTTGGCCCTTAAAAAAAGATTATATATATATACCTTCTTTCTCTCTCCCCCTCCCGACTCACCCTCTCCCTCTCTGTTTTCTCTCTCGCTCGTCTCAGTCGAACAGAGGTGAAGGATCGCCGGTGGCTGCCACGACCACCGTCCGGCCTGCTCAACTACCGACGGAGGTCCCCCATGCTACCTGCGCCCGCGCTGCCTGATCTCAGTCACCGCCGAGCAGCCCGTCGCCGGAAAACGCTGTTTTGGCCTTCGGAAGGACTTTGATTTTTCGTCACCAATTCCTGCCATTTCAACTCGTATTCTTAGGCTCGTTAGGATCATCTCGTCACAAGGAACCTCAAGGTATATATTTTACGATCCTATTTTGCCCGGATTAAAAGTTGCCATTTTTGTCTATTTTTGAGCTCGGGTTTGACTTTTGATCTGACCGTTAGATTGTGTTTTTCATGTCATTTAGAGAATGTACTAATAAAATGGTGAAGTTTGATATATATATATATATTGAATATGTTTGTGAACTAGCATGAAAAATGATATCTAACGGCTTAGATTTTGTCTAGTTTTGCATGCCACCGGTCCGGTGTCGGCCCGAACCCGAATTAGTCGAGTTATACATTTGACTTAGCTATTTGGGTATTAGGAATTCAACGAATAGGTTTGCTTACTAATTTGAAGCTCTATTGAGAAGTTGATTTTTCCCAAGTGAGTGATCAAGGGCATGTAATTGGTTCATGACCCTCCAAACACTTGTCCAACGATACCTTGAAGATCTAATAGCATAGTATCGCTATTCTAGTGAGGTAGGAAATCAATTACCTCTGTTTTATACTGTTTTTGAATAAAACTTATTTTTTGCAACACATGATGATAAACATGATTTTAGAATAATTTTGGATATATGTAATGGGATCGAATTGTATTCTATATATTGGATTGCTCTGGGATTTTTCTGAGTACAGGTTATTTTTGGATATATTAAAATAGGGCCGTTATGCTGCTCATTTTTCTATAAAATTTAATTCACTATTTTATTAAAAACCAGAGCATCATTTGAACTTAAATTACTACATGGCTATTTTCACACATTAGTTCAGAGTACACGTATCATAAGATCATACATGAGTACTAGGTTAGCATCATGGGGTTTTTACAGTGTAGCGCTGTGGCCTCACCGACGGTGCAGAGTCCTGAACCTGCGTAGAGTTTTTCTTCTGATTACCTCCCCATTTGGCAGGCGTAGGCAATGCGGTTGCCAAACCCTGGTTTCTATTGATGAAAGGTGGTGAACTCATGGGTATGGGTAGATTTTTGTCATGTGCTGTGGACTGATTGGTTTTTAGATATCATACTTTCTATATATCTATTTATATGTATATGCATACAGACTATCGGTTTTGGATATTTTTATGTATATATGCATAAATAGTTTCGCAAAGGTGTTTTGGGTCAAACTAACCATGCAGGGGCTTTCCATCACTAAAAAAAATTTTAAATGAGATAGCAGCTTTCCTACTATGCTTTCGAGCTCACCCGTTCTATTTTCCTCCCTTTCAGGTGGTGACTCATTCAAGTTAGTTGTCTTGTTGGCTAGGCAAGTTACTTGGCATACATTACGATCTTATTCCTGTTCCTCTTCGGTTGGTCCTTATAACTTGTCCTATTTTTTTTCATTTCTAACTATTTAGCCAAGTTTATTGTTTATGCTAAGTGAATGTATGAGGACGCATTTTCTACTATTTGAGAAATTGGTGTATAAACAGGACACTATAGTTCCCAAAGAGTATATTTTTAAAGTTTTAAGTACTTGAAATTTTGACAAATTTTGTAAGTTAAATTTTAGACATTCGGATTCAAGATTTGAAAAATCTATTAAATCAACATAATAGTTCTATTAAACTAAGTTTTTATACAACTTAACCATATTTTATTGAATTTTAATTGGCGTATCTTTCTTAATTAATTGAACTAAAGATGGATCCCCTTTTATACAGAATTTCTAATGATTTGAGGACTAGAATGCAAATCCAAGTACTTGGTTTTCTCTGAATTTCGTAATATTCTTTATTTATCTTTATTTAGACTCAAAATTACTAAAAGTCACGGTCTTGGATTTTGGGTCGTGATAGAATTGGAATCAGATCCATCTGGGATCATGCCTATGTAAATTTGTAGTGTTTAAAAATATTTTGGAAATAGTTTTGACAAATACCTCATACATCAGTTAGGAACTGGCTATATAAGTTACTTTTGCTCCTATTTTTTCCAAGTCTTCTCTTAAGTCTCTTCAAAGTGAAATTCTTGTGTCCTCGGGATGGTGATTTCCCAGGAATATTAGTTTCTGGAGTGTCAGGTTGACATGAGACTATTGATTTCCACTCTTAACGTAATCCCTCACTTCGAATAGACATTCGTTCTTGTACTCTTCCATCCATTCAGGTTGTAGGCTACATGAACCTCATAGGTTCTAAGGTCGCAATCCGGTATCCTACATCTTGGTTGTTAAGTTTGACTGTCTTATGGATTGTCTATGTGTTGTCTCTCAGGTTTTGTTATCGCTTTTATTTGTAGTATTTGAGTGTGATTGTATTTTCTTGGAGATTTTTACTTGTGATACACTGGTTTGGTATTTGCACTTTACTAATATGGCTTGACTTTATTAGTGTTCAGTAGACTGAGACTTTATTTTCTTGGCATTGATGCCTTCGTGATTACTTAGTTTAGATATGTCTTGACTTGGTTCTACATTTGAATGATTGTATTGGTGATACTTTTTACATAGCATGCTCATTAATAAAGTGGTTAGTTTGGTAATTTGAGATATTATTTAACTATTGTACTTGCATTCCTCTAGTTCATCAAGTTCTGTTATTGTGGTTCTTTGAATGAGAATTCTTGACTTGTTGAGAGTTTGGTTAGATTTAAAAACTGAGTTGTTTGATTTTGGAACTTTTAGAAATGCCAAGTTGACAATTAAGGTTTTAAACAACATAGACTTTTGTATTTAACCAAAGTGACATGTTCATTTTCAAAGAGATCATAAACATTTTAATTTTGAGTATTAGTTGGGTAAAATTAATACACTTTTTCAAAGGAAATATTATCTTAAATTAATATGTCACTTTGAGACTAAGCCTTGTGAAACTACCAACCTATTTTTACACTAGTGAGATTTTATTTTACATTTAGTAGTGTTGATTTGAAGGACCTCTAGACTAAAATAATTTGTTTTTATAAATATATATACATAAGTCAAACTTTTCAAGTACCTTCTCTAATTTTTGGACTTAGTCGATTACTAAGCATTTTCCCATCCATACTTAATACTTGATTTGGGATCAAATGAATGGTTTCGTAAATTGATTCACAAGCTTACTTGAAAAGAAAAATGGATGTAGGTTACTTAAAAAAAGTTTTGAATAAAAATATTCACAAGTTTGACTATTTGGTAAACTTTGGTGTAGATTGAAAATAATTTTTAGGGAGAAATTATTAGCTTCACGCATGTGTTTGAAGATTTGTACTTGTGATTTTCTCTAGAATGTATTACTTAGAGAATGGAAATTGATATGATTGTTTGAGTTATGAAAATTTTTATTGGGTGAAAATGTTTTGAGTTAGAGTTTTGGTTTAGATTTTGTGGAGCTTATCACTTGAGCCTTGTGCGTTCGATGGTTCGAATTGCATGTTTCTTCTACGTTTTTTTCGATATGGTTTACCTTGTTGGTTAATCTATGGTCTCTTGGTGTTCATTGGATTATTGAGTCATTATAATTCGTGCTAGCTTGATTTCCCATGGTGTGAATAAATTGCATTGGAGTTATGCAAAACTTGTTTTAATTGAATTTTGAGCATTGTGTAATTGGTTTGAACAAATCTCCCTAGTGTTGGGAAAAACTTGGGAGGAGGATAAAATTTTGATTTGCAAATCAATGGATGGTATTGAGTTACATGCCTTGACTTTGTATTTGATGGATTTTGAGTTGTGCATGTTAGTGTGTGATTTTCTTCTTGAAAGTTTGATTGTAGCTTTCCAATTTATGGAGTTCATGTATATGTTAATTAGTTTGTTATACCTAGTATAACTCGTCATCAACTATTAATGTTAATTTTGAAAGGTTAAGTGAGAATTGGTGTTTGTTTTACTTACTTTGAGAAAATATTTGACAATGTTTCATACTTTAATATTTTCTAAACTGCCCTATTTTTCCTTATATATGTTAAAAAAAAAAGGGTGTGAAGTTTCAAACTTTTGAGGAACTCGTTTTATTACTTTGGAAAATATTTTGGAAATCTATAAAAACATCACATCGTGTTTGGTTGTGATATGGATTAAAGCGCAAATGTTGTATTAGTTTTGAAAGAAAAATTGACCATGGTAATTTAAATATGGCCTCATTTATCATTTTATCAAGTAAGGGTAGATTTCATAATAAATGTTTGTTTTGTCGATTATGGGAAACAAACTAGCGTCTTTTTCATGTATTTCCTGTTGGTTTTAATAAATAGTTGTTATATATAACTCATCTTTAAGTTAGTGCATATGACTATTAGAGATTTTCATCATATATTTACGAAATGAAACCTTTTTCAAAATGTTGATACTGAGTTGAATCTAAATCCCTTATTTTGTTTTAACTATATAGCATGGTTATTGTTATATAACTAATGATAATTGGAATGAGATTACTCATGGGTTTTATCTTAAGAGTCATTAGACTCTACGTTTATATTATAAAGGGATACTCGGAGTTCAGGTTTGGTTTGCCCTTGGTTAGGGAGAAGCTATATTGTGAACTAGTGTAGTATTCCTAGGCCCCAACACTTTTTACATTCAATGTTTTCAAAAATATTTTCAAAAATGTTTTCATTAAAATTGAAAAAACGTTTCATGGAAGACAGGTGTTACTCGAGGATTTTTTATATATCTTTTATTTTGCCCATTTATTCAATTTAGGGTAAATGACACCATTGGTCTCCAACCTATTATCATTTTGCTATATTGGTCTTTAACCTTTGTTTTGTGGCATTCAAGTACCTAATGTTCATCTTTTTGGCACCATTAGTCCTTTTGGATTATTCCATCTAAAATTCCATTAAAAGTCGTTTAAATGAGAGAAATTTTGCTCCATTAATCCCTATTGTTTGAATTGTTTAGCAATTTGGTCACTTGTTTTTTTTTTCCTGCGTTTATATCTCCAATCAATAATATTATTTGACATTAATTATTATTAAAATTATAGTGATATCTCCTAAAATAAAAATAATAAAAGTAAAAATGATTGGTAAAAAATATATATATATAAAATCACCAGGCTTAAATATATTGCTTTTAACATGTAAACAATTAGTTATTTTGTTTAGAATGACATTAACAAATGGAAAAATCTATAAAACTTTCCAGACTTATGTATTGTAAATAATAGTTAATCTTTTAGAATAACCATTCATAATTAAATTAAATTTAATGGATGTAGTATTTTTTCAACCAAATTTAACTAGTATAAATGGGTGTATATGTGAAATATTTTTGGTTTTAAAAATGATAAGATATAACATTTTGTGTATAAGAGTTTCTATAATTTGACATAAACTAGGGTTTTTCATTATAAGTTTTTTAATTTGATTTTTAAATGAATTGTTTGTTTCATATACGTCATTGAATTTTAATTTTCTGAAAGATTGGTGAATACAATATTCAGACATGATCACTACTATTCAGACATGAATAATTATTTAGTTTATTTTACTCAAATATATTTTTAATTTGTTTTAAATTCTCAATTTATATTTAAAATGCTATATACATATATCAGCAAAAAGGAAAAAGAAAAAATATTAGAAAAATCCCACAAGAATCCAACCTAGTTGGGAGGGGCAGCCACTGGGAGAATTTGTCAGTGTTGGATAGGGTAGGGATACAACAGTTTCTAGGTAGGGCTGACAATTCATGTCGGCAGGTCGTGTTTGTATCGTGTTAAAATGCATGTATAACAGGTAAATATCCAACTCGAACATCATTTATTAATTGTGTCAAAAATAAATACACGAACACGACTTGATTATAAACGGGTTGACACGACACAACCCATGTAATCCGTTTATTAAACAGATCATGTTATCCGTGACCTATTTAGACAATTTTTATAGATAGTTCGTGTTACCCATGACCCGTTTGACCATAAACCCATTTGACCTGTGACCTGTTTAGACATTTTTTTAGGAAGAAAAAAAAAAGAAAATAGCATGATCCACTTCTTTTAACCTGTTCTTCAACCATCAATTCAAGGATCAAACACTTTTTATATAACCTGATTTCAATTTTCAATATAATCCAAAATCAAAATAAAGATTATAAATAAAACTTGACAAAGAGTTAGTAATCAACAAAAATACGACATAAGCTACATAACATAAATATATCTAACATGCATACTAGTCCATATGAAAAGGAAACATAATCCAAAGTAAACAAAAGTAGTGCAAATGTCAAATAAGAAGCATAATCAAACAAACAAAAGTAGTTCAAATGCCAAGATGAAAAACTTAATTCAAGCAGACATAAAATATAAAAATAGTTCAGCATACAAATAAGAAACACAACACTAAATTATTTATTCATTGCAACAGAACTTGAACTTTGTGCCAAACTTTTATCCTCCTTCATACGAAACTCCATGATATCTTTATACCGTTTTATCCTGGAAAACAGATGCCGTTAGCATTCTTCTAAGTACCTTGGTGAGGCGGCGTAACTATTTTAAGGATATTGTGTGAAATACAAGACTTAGTTTGGTTTTCTTGAAACTTAGTCTGCAATTTTCTTTATTATATATATTGTCAAATAATTTGTGATTTCTCTTATATTTGATATTGTTAGATATTTGCGACACATATAGTCACGTTAGTTGATATAATGTTGTTGTTTTATTATATTTTCATATCTAGATTTATTAATATTTGTAATAATTTTTCTAATAATCTTAAAATAGTTATATATCTTTTATGTGTTATTACTTTATATAATATATCTGGAATTGTATATTATATTATTAGAGATATTTTTTTAATAAATTATGATAATTAAATAACTACTATTTAGACAAATTCTGTCTAAGGAGGCTGGATTTTAAGTGGGACTATTTGTGACTGTCACGACCCAAAATACAGGGCTGTGACTTTTCGTAATTTTGAGTGTAAATAAAGATAAATAAAGAATTTTGTAAAATTCGGAGGAAACCAAGTACTTGGATTTGCATTCTAGTCCTCAAATCATTAGAAATTCTATATAAAAAGGGGTCCGTCTTTAGTTTAATTTTATAAGAAAGATATACCAATTAAAATTCAATAAAATATGGTTAAGTTGTATACAAACTTGGTTTAGTAGAACCATAGTGTTGATTTAATGGATTTTTCAAATCTTGAATCTGAATGTCTAAAATTTAACTTATAAGGTTTGTCAAAATAGAAACCAAGGTATTGGTACTATGTGTACCATACAGCCTGCATGACACCGAGCCTATAACCGGAGGGGACACCCATGTGTCGCCCGCCAAACCTGGAAGGGCAACCGCATTGCCTACGCCTGCCAAATGGGGAGGTAATCAGAAGAAAAATCCCACGCGGGTTCATGGACTCTGCACCGTCGGTGGGGCCACGCGCCACACTGTAAAAACTCTATGATGCTAACCTGGTACTCACGTGTAATCCTATGATACGTGTACTCTGAACTGACGTGTGAAAATAGCCAAGTAGTAATTTAAGTTCAAATAATGCTCTGGTTTTTAATAAAATATTTAATTAAATTTTTTAGAAAAATGGGCAGCATAACGGCTCTATTTTAACATATCAAAAAATAACCTGTACTCTGAAAAGGCCCAGAGTAATCTATATATATAATACAATTCAATCCAATCACATATATCCAAAATAATTCTAAAATTATGTTTATCATCATGTGTTGCAAAATATAAGTTTTATTCAAAAATAGTATAAAACAGAGGTAATTGAATCCTTACCTCACTAGAATAGCGATACCATGCTATTGGATCCTCAAGGTGCCGTTAGATGACCGCTCAGAGAGTCGGGAACCAATTCCACTCCCTTGATCGCTCACTTGGGAAAAGTCAACTTCTCAATGGAGCTTCAAATTAATAAGCAGACCTCTTTGTTGAATTCCTAATGCCCAAAATAGCTAAGTCAGACATATAACTCGATCAATTCAGGTCTGGGCAGACACCGGACCAATGACATGCAAAACTAGACAAAATCTAAGCCATTAGCATTGTTTTTCACGCCGATCACCAAACATAGTCAGTATATATATATATATATATATCAAATTTCACCATTTTCTGAGTACACTCTAAAAATAACATCAAAAACATAATCTAACGGTCGGATCAAAAGTCAAACCCGAGCTCAAAAATAGACAAAAATGGCAACTTTAATCCGGGCAAAATGGAATCGTAAAATATATACCTTGAGATTCCTTGCGACAAGACGAACCCAACGAGCCCAAGAACACGCGTTGAAACGGTCAGAATAGATGCCGAAAAATCAAAGTTCTTCTGCAGCCAAAACGGCATTTTCTGGCAATGGGCTACTCGGAGGTGGCTGACGATGGGCAGCGCAGGCGCAGGAAGCATGGGGGAGCTCCGCTGGCAGTCGGCAGGCCGAACAGTGGCCGTGGTAGCCACCGGCGCTCCTTCGCCTCCGTTCGACTGAGACGAATGAAATGATAAGTATATCATAACGTTCGAAAAAAAAAGAAAGTCCAATTAAGATAATATAAAAATGGAGTCCATTCTCTAAAGAAGTCCAAAAACCGTGATAAAAAGCCCATATTTGCAGATAAAGCCAAAAAAAAATCTGAATAATAACCCAAAATAAACCAAAAAAGTAAAAACAGTAGATGAGCCCTAAAAAAAAAAATCATCCAAATTTCCAGAACAATACAATCAAGAAAAATTTCAAATTTGAAGATCAATGCTGATAATAATCAAAATATAAGATATAAATTAAAGAGTTAATGGCACCATTGATACTCAACATATTACCACTTTGGCATATTAGTTCTCAATATTTTTTTAGTGACATTCGAGTACCTAATATTTCTCTTTTTGTACTGTTAATCTCTTTCGCATATTCCATCAAGGATTTTGTTAGAATTCATTTGAATAGGAGATATTTTGTGCCATTTATCCGTACTATTTCAATTATTTATCAATTTGGTCCTTTTTTTGGGTATTTATATCTCTGATTAACAAGTCCAGTATGTATAAAAGATCTTAGATTTTAATTATTTTATGAATCTTGAAAGACGTTAAAATGACATTAATGTATAAAATCAACTATTTGGTGTTTCTGTCAATTCATAAATCATAACCTCCAATATGTCAGAGTTCACTTCTAATTTCATAGAGACTAGTCTTTTGACAAATCAAAAGGCTATAACCTATGAAAGCAAGTCCAGTCAAATATTAAGGATTAAGATCTACATGCTAAGAGCTAGTTTGTGGTAATACTAAGAATTGAGTTACGGTACTCCAATTTTTTATATTAACTAGTCCAGTTCAACACATATAACTTATTTATATTGTACTAGTGTTTCTACCAGAAGTCAGACACGTCAATGATTTGAGACATATCATTCTCGTTGAGATAGACAAATACTACAATCTTTAGTAAATAAAGTATTCCATCTTTATTTATAAATTTTGAACTAGTTAATTTAGACTTAAATAAAGAAATAAGTCTCTCCATAATTAACACTTAATTATGTTTGTTTCTTTATACACAAATAAAGTCTTGGAATCCTTTTCAGATAAATAAACTATTCAATCGAGAAAATTTAATCTAGTAAATATCATAATTATAAAATGAAAATATCACAAAGAGAAAGTTGTTTATACTAAAGGGTAAAATTAGAAATATACTTTTTACGACAAGTATCCCAATAGTTTGCAAATGACAGTTTTTCAAATACGATTAAAAAATGGCTGAATTTCAAAAATTATTTAAAAAATAATCGTTTTTCATATTTAGTACATCAAAATATATTGATTTTTTTTTTGAAAATTGATTTAAAAAAATGATTTACTTTTTCAAAAATTGATTTACATTATAAAAAAATGATTTACTTTATTTAGTATATTAAAATATAATGATTTATTTTTGAAAGTGATTTATTTTTGAAAATGATTTATTTTGTTAAATTTTGATTTACTATTTTAAAAATTGATTTACTTTATTAAAATTAGATCAACTAAAAAATGACTATTTATCAAAATAAAATTATAAAATAGTCATTTATTAAATAACTGAAAAAAGGGCCATTTTTTAAATTGATCTTAATAAAGGCCATTTCTTATAAATACTCTTAAAATTAATTACACATCATTATGTGTATATTTTACGTTATATTTTGTGTGTCTCTTGTATTACTCTTTTTATAATATCTTAAATATTTGGCAATTCTTTTTTATTTATTTTTTCTGTTTTTCAATTCAAGATTAAGTTTTTAATATATTACTAGGGTAATTAAGCAAACTTTTAGGCAAAATAAGTATTTGACCCAGAGGTATGATATGCTTATATACCAAGTGTAAAATTTTATATACCGAATATAAAAAATTATATGTCCAGTGCATTTCAGTATAATAACTAAAATTAGTAGATATGTGTATCTACCAAGTCTAAAAATATATATACCTGGACATTTAGTTAAAAAATTTTAAAAGCGGACATCTACTTAATCAAATTTAAAATCTTGGTTATCCACCTAAATTTCTCTTTTATTTTTTATCATAATCATTATTAGAATATATATGTATATGTACGTGTATGTATGTATAATAATCTGTGGATATGTTGGTTTTATATCTTTGAGTTTCAAGAATGTTTTCTAGATCATTCTCGGGTTCTTTTGCTCTTTTTGAGATATATTACACGGTTTAGATTTTTTTGTATAGTAATGATAGCCTCTGTTTTGGTTATTAATACTCTGTCTTTTCACATTTATGATGAGAGAGAAAGAAGGTATATATGTATAATTTTTTTTAATGGTCAAATGACCAAATTGCCCTTAAAAAAATTGGGTTATTAAATTCTTCCCTCCTTATCGGAATATCGCCCCGAAATTCAAGTACAAACCTAGAGTATGAACAAGATGGTAAGAAATAGTCACTGGAAGTGTAGTGAACACTTGACTATAGAATTTATAAGTAGTAAACCGAACACTAGTTAATGAAAACGTGTGAAACAGACACTCCTTATTTGGCGTCAAAATCTCGCTAACATACCGAACCACGTAATGGTATAGGATAAGGACATGCCCGATGAGATACAGAATCATAAGATGGCTCATTAACAGGTACAAAACCCTCAATACTAATGGTTGGAGATGACCATCTCAAGTATGTGAGTGATCAAAAGATAATGACAATAACCATAGCTAGAAGCCGAGAACACAGGACTCCAAACAGTGATTGTAAGACATCAAACTAGAACAGTAGACCAAATGTCAGATACAAGAATATAATCCCCCTGATCATACTAGATCAACAATCTCCTAGGACATATCCATTTGTCTGCAGCTAGAGCCTGGACCTAGACAATCTCTGAGTCAATTACTCTAACAGGAGTTTCATTTCAAGCACAGAACATAATAGGATAGAGTTTAAG
Organism: Trema orientale; assembly: GCA_002914845.1. NCBI lineage: Eukaryota > Viridiplantae > Streptophyta > Magnoliopsida > Rosales > Cannabaceae > Trema > Trema orientale. The sequence goes on along the minus strand of JXTC01000070.1, from coordinate 680,406 downwards.
ATGATGAACAAGAATCCTTGTGTTATACCACACAAGATAACTGGGTTTAGAGATCAAAGGTGATAAAAAGAGTTCAATGGCACACAATCATTTTTCGTTCTCCGATTAGAGCGAGGAATAACTTAAAACACAAACCACTTCTAGTCAAACGCACGACTAGAACACCCAAACTGGAAATCACCAACGCAAAACATTAATACAAACTTCATTCCCAATGCAAGTACCCAAACCATGAGAAGTTTCAAAGGCATTTCAAATCTTTTATCCAGTGTAAAATCTCATAAAAAAAAAACCAAAATGATGCTGATCCAAAGATTCTACAAGTCTTTAATATAAAGAAAAACTCCAGGGATACAATTCAATGTCCTAGAAATATGCACATAACTAAAATCGGCACTTAACGCTTCAGAAATAAGGTTCTAACATGATAGGTTGTCCATTTTGTCTAAATGGCCATTGAGAACAAAATTATCGACAACATTATTCCTTAATAGAAAGATGGTAACTTAAAAGTAAATATGTATTGGAGGGATATTACAGTAATTTTATCTATCCAACTACGTCATTATATAGGGATTTTACATGTGGTATAGAATATGCTAGATGGATCGGTTAATCAAGGCTAGTTGATTAAATCTTTATAAAAAGCATGACATTTAATCTAAAAATATAGTATTGGACCTTTGGTGGAGCGTCCCCATTACTAATAGTATTTATATAAATTTCATAATAAGAGTCATTATGTATTTATCATACTATTGGAGCTTAGATTATTTGAATCTATTAGGTCCATTATCTAACTCAACAAAGCTCATTAATTGGTTAGTAGTATTTGTGAAATTAGTTTTATGAAACTATGTAAAATAATGATTCTATATAGAAGTTGGTATTTTTATAAATAAGTTACATGAGTTAGACATATTTATAAAAATACACTCAGACCCAAATTGGAGAATAAGTCCAATTCTAATTGAACTAGGATTAGCAGGTTTTGGGCCCATATATATATATATATATATGAGAGAAAAAACTGCACAATTACTCTAGGAGAAGTACACGTGAAACAGAAGAAAGGGAGAATTCAGCCAAGGTTAAGAAAGAGAGGGAGAAAAAGTTTCCTGTAACCTCATGTTTTCATCTCACGTCCTGATGTTCTAAAAATCAAGAAGGTGTTCTTGATCATTCTCTAACGAAGGATTTAACTTAGTGCCCACTCACCTCATCAACCAAGAGTATAGACAAGAAGATTTAGGGTTAGAGATTTGATCACCATCAGCAAGGAGATCAAGGAGGAGTACACTACAAGAGGTAAACCCTAATCTAATCTCTAGGGTTTATGCATCTAGATTTGATTTATTTTACACATGATCTTGTGTTTAATATATGCATGTTCTATAGTTATGAAATTTATTTTCATGTAAAAAAATTTAGACCTAAATCCACCTAAATCTGCTAATTTTTCCATTGCATTCATAATGTGATTATATGTTTTCCATAGTTTTTCATGCATGTATATTTTTCTTAAGTGTTAGGTCAATTTCTAGCACAAACTATGATCCAAAATTCAGTCATTTAGCCAAAAAACCCTAATTTGAACCACCCATATTATTTTAAATAAGATCCCACTATATAGATAAGTAGCTCAAAACAAATGTCACACCATTATGTGCATGTCTTGTATGTATATTTTGTGTATCCCTAGTATTACTTTTTTAAAAACAATAATTAAAAGAAAAAGGGTTGGCCGCCTTCTACTTCATCTTTCTCACCTTTCTCTCTTATTCCTTTAACTTCTTCTTCTCTCTTCGTCTTTTAAGTGAAAAATAATGTACAAATTACAAGTCTATCTCTCTCCTTTATTGCCTAGAAGCCTTCGTCCTCGTTAGATATAATCATAATGTCTTCGCTTGTATCTCGACTTAGCCGCCCCAAATTTCTCAGCTTGGCCGCCATCTTTGCCATTTCTCCACCCTATTCCAGTTCACATCCTAGGTGAATGCTAACCCAACCTGACTGCCTAAGCTTTTTTTATTTTCATTTTTATTTTATTGTGAGGGTTAAATGATATAGTTTTTGTGGATATTTAAGTTTGTTATAAGAACAACATACCAACACTTTTTTGTGGTTTTGACTATAGGTTTTTGTGTAGTTTTCTCAATTAATTCCAAGATCTATTTTTTTCAGGCAAAATGAAAAGAAGAAGAAGATGAGAAATCATATCACCTATTGAGAATTGGTAGATAGAGAGGGAGAGGCAATTAGAAGACTGAAAGCTAAAGAAAGGAGCAGGAGAAAGGGGAATTAGTGTTCTAAGAGAGACTTTTTGATATCTTAATTTGAATTGAATCATTTATTTATTTATGTTTGTTTGGCATTGCTATATTAATTCATGGTCTAGAGGTGATGAAGAGTTATTGTGTATATGCCTTTTTCTTTTTTCTTTTTTATTTTTCTATTCAGATTTTTTTGAGTTAATACTTGTTAATTTAATTATTATCTAAAATTCATTTTAAGTTTAATTTAATTTTTAAATATATTTATGTCTAGAATCTTTCCATAAGAGTATTTACATTCAATAGTGAAAATAAGTATTTGACTCCTGACAGGTATAGATTTGTCATAGATTTCAAATTTGAAGGTTAATATTAGTAATAACTAATATTCAATATATAAATTGAATAAATAGTCAAAATAAAAAGTATAAAAGGGTAATTAAGCCATCTGAATATAATTATATAATCTACTAATGGGTGGTATTTTGATGAATTCGTTAAATAGTCAAAAGATACTTTCGACTAATTTGTAAAATTCAAATGATATTTTTCCTGTCGAATTTCTAAAAACATAGCGATAAAATGCATATTTTGTTAAAATTCAAGAGAGATACCTATGGGATTTTGTTGGATTTAAAAACGATTTTCGCAGCGGAAGATTGGCCTAGGAACATTCAAAAATTTTCTCAAAATAATTGACTATATGAGTGCAGAGTATTAATTCATAACAAATAGGAACATACAAAGAGAATAGATCTAATACCTCTTGTAGTCTATCAACGAATCCTAACTTTTCTGTCTTCTAAACTACGATCTTCCAATCAAAGCCTCAAGTACAACTGGATGAATGTGTGGGTGTTGCCTACAATTTCTTAAACTCACACTTTAGGCACTTGTAATATTCTCAACACATGAGACTGTAAGAGTTTGTTCTACAAAGAATAGGAAGACTCTCTTCTTGTTCTCTCTAGATTATGGAGGCTCTGTAGAAAATAATACGTAATCAGATCTGCTAGGATTTCACCTTTTATATATATATATATATATATATATAGGTTGCCAATCCAATAGGTATTTTTTTTTTACCTATGGGTAGGTATTTTTTTTGAACTGTTGGATCATCATCTAATGGTGATCCAATAGCTCTAATGAAGTGCATGAAAAGACGTGCATAATTAATGACTTTTCTCTCTCCTACCTTTTACAATAAAAAAATATATTTGTTAGATTTTCA